>JAGFNQ010007808.1:322741-348120 GCA_024364735.1 Boesenbergia rotunda | reverse complement strand
AGTTTCTTCCAACTTCTTCTTCTTCCTCTAGCTCTTGCCCTCTTGGCGATGAGTCCAATGAAGAGCAACCTTGCTCTGATACCACTTGTTGGGACCGGTAGACGAGCTAGAGTGGGGGTGATTAGCTTCTATTCGCTTGTAGATGATTTGTCGCGGCGAAAGACTTCAAGCAATCGCTAACACTTGGATTTTACTTGGTATCCACCCCGGCCGGGTGACTAATCCAATGATCCACTCTCCTCACACTCTCATTCACTATGAAAGTCTCCTTCTTGAGGTGGAGAAACCTCTTACAAGCTTACAAGAAGATACAACAAGATTACAAAGCAAAACACAAATGAAATCTTACAAGATTTACAATGAATAAGCTCTATTTGCTTTCCTTGCTATCTTCAAGCTTGTGATTGCCTCTAGAACCTTGGAAATGCAGCAGCACTGAGCTCCAAGGCTTCTCTTGAAATGGCGTGGAAGGAGGAAGAAGAGTTGCGCTTCAAACCTGCGTGAAAACCTTTATACCCGACGCCTAGGGTTTCTGAATCGATTACCACGTCGGATTCTACCGTTCAACGGCTAGTTTTCGAACCGTAATCGATTACCCAATCGATTACGAGTGTCCTGAATCGATTACCCAATCGATTCAGAGCCTCTCTGTTCTCTCACGCAACCTTTGGTGATCGATCACCCTAATCGATCACCGAACCCCTTAATCGATTACCCAATCGATTAAGGGAAGTCTGAATCGATTACCCAATCGATTCAGCCACCTTCTGTCCTCTCGCGCAAACCGCCCTAATCGATCAACTGATCGATTCACCCAATCGATTACCCAATCGATTGAGTCCAACCTAACTTGTGCTCACAAGTCTAGGGTTCCCTACCAAGTGTCCGGTCAACCCCGTTGACCAACTTGGATTACTTCTGCCTAGTTCCCAACTAGGACTCAACCTGATTCCCCACCAGGTTTGCCTAACTCTCGAGTTAGGTCTAGTCTCTCGGTAGACTTCTATCTTGCCAGCATGCGATCTCCCCGATCCATTTGGACTTCACCTAGTCCCACTAGGTCTTTTTCTATGCCAGCGTACGATCTCCCCGATCCACCTGAACTTCACTTAGTCCCACTAGGTGTGCCTAGTCCCACTAGGTCTTTTCCCATGCCAGCGTACGATCTCCCCGATCCACCTGGACTTCACCTAGTCCCACTAGGTGTGCCTAGTCCCACTAGGTCTTTTCCCATGCCAGCGTACGATCTCCTCGATCCACCTGACATCATACGATATTCAAACATCATATAACATTCAAACATCATTATCAAACATCGAAACATTCAATCATAAGCTCACCCGAGCTTAGTCAAACTAGGTCAACCCTGACCTAACCAAGATTGCACCAACACTAAGTGCTAAGTAAGATCTTTCTTGTGTTTCATTGTGCTTAAAACTATATCTTTGTTGAAACGCTGTGGAGAGGTTACTCCACCGAGAAGGAGGTTGCATTCTATCCGGTATTCACCGGGGCTTGATCTGCCGACGATCAAGGGATCGCCCACCTTAAGGGCATGCCAAGGAGTAGGGGCAAGTTATCCCCGAACCTTGTAAACCCTCCTTGTTAGCGATCTTGCTAGTTGTTCTAGTTTGTTTTCTGCATTTCTGCACTACTCTGTTTTATTGTGCTTCAGCTGTGCTACTAACGATTGAAGTGCAGAAAATCGATAAGTGATAAAGTCCAAGTGTTTGGCTATATTCACCCCCCCTCTCTAGCCATCCGAGTTCCAACATCTTGATGGTCATACATTTTCATTTGTATAGTCTTCCCCTATCTCCTTGCTTGTTCCTGTTGGGATCTCCCGGCGACATAAACAAAAAAAAACCCGCAGCGGAAACAAGATCCCTCGAGCGATCCATGCGAAAGAAAACTCGTACAAAGCCGATCTACAGCTACTTATCTTATAGATATACCTTTGATGCATGTCCTTTTGTTTATCCCGCTCGTCCAAGGTACACCGGATCTCTTGCATGTTCAAGCGTCAGTGCCTCTATGCGTATCCACACGAACACAATCTCTCAACATCAGAGAAGAACTATCTTAGTTGTGCTAGCAACTTGAGGTAGTTCGCAGAGACACCAAGAACCCCAAAATAGGGTTTCGGCCAAAGAGGGAGAAGAGGAGGAAGAGAGGAAGGGAAAAAGACTAAGCTACCATCCAAAAATGACCAGAAACTCTTTTATACTCATCCCATGAATATGAAGAGGTCTTTGTCCCTTTAGCTTCCCTTCATTAAAGCCAATAAAGAGCACATTTTCTCATGTGGCTCTTCAACTTCTCTCCATTCAATGAAGAGAGACTTTTCCTCTTTCTTTATTATTAATTCATTAAACACTTTAATGAACTAATATCTCATCCAAATGTGGTTGAGTCTAATCGAAATTCGTCTAACTCAAATTAGATCTCAATCCCATAATCCAATTGGATTCACTTGAGTCTAACTCAATCAATCCAATTCGGATCAAATCTTAGTCAAACTAAGATCAATCAATCTCCGAAGCATCGTGCCCTTACTGTGAGACCCAATAGGTTCTCGTAACATTGGCAATGTGCCTAAACCGCTTTAGACACATAAGCAATGAGCGACATCTAGCAATGCATCATTGCTACCCAAGTAACAAGAAAAGTCGAGATCCGACTTAACCTCAGTGACTATGACAATGTATGACCTTATCCTTCTATCCTCGATATCTAGATTGACCAATGAGGCATAAACTGTGTCATCCTCGATCAATCTTTGTATTTCTTGATCCCCAAGTAGACTCACTCAATCAAATGAGCTCAATATCTTATATTGACTCATTTGAGCATGACCATGCATTTTAGCAATCCTACTGGATTAAGGGGTCCACAGATATCACTCCCGTCATATGGAAGAGATAGATCCCATCTACATCACTCACATCCCTCCGCATAATTCATTATATACCCAGTGATCGCCTTTATAGTCCACCCTGTTACGGGTGACGTTTGATGATACCAAAGTACATAACTCCTTATGTAGGGAACCTAGTGAATTCAGGTCTAAAGACTATTCATACTAATAGCCACATGAGAAAGTTTATGACACTCATATGACAATCTATGAACATTTCTCATGGCGGATCAATTCAGTACACATTCTCTAATGTATACCCATGTGTTAACTTGATATCACATATCCATGACTTGTGAGCTCAAGTAATCAATTGACCTACATACTAGTCTTCATGCATTAATATTGTCCTTGAATATTAAGATCGTGGTACTCGCCACCATGATCTCGCAGTGTCTTGATACTTTTACCTTGACGTTTCTCCGCATCAGACTTGAATTATTTGAACTTATCAAAGCATTCAGAATTGCGGCGCATCAGGTAAATGTATCCATACCTTGAATAATCGTCAATAAAAGTGACGAAGTATTCAAAGTCACCTCTAGCTTGGATGGACATAGGATCACACAAATCAAAATGAACTAGTTCTAACGCATCTTTGACCCTATACCCCTTAGCCATGAAAGGCCTCTTGGTCATCTTACCTTCTAAGCAAGACTCACAGGTTGGGAAGTCTTCCACCACCAATGAACCCAAGGGTCCATCGACTATCAACCTCTGAATCCTACTAAGGTTAATATGGCCAAGCCTAAGGTGCCAAAGATATGTCTGGTTCATTTTATAAGGTTCCTTTCTCTTATTTAGGTTAGATGATGAGCTATTGGCCTCTATTTGCATCGTGGAAGTTTTTGGTTCTAGAGTGTATAGATTGCCAACCATAGTACCCGAACAGATAATCTCTCTATTTCTCTTTATAACAACTCTGTTGTTAAAAGCAATAAAATATCCATCCTTTATTAATTTAGAAACCGAAATTAAGTTCTTTCTAAAAGAGGGTACATATAAGCAATATCTCAAAACCAACACTTTATTTCTCTCAAAAGATAAATAAAAGTATCCCACTGCAACTGCTGCCACCTCCGTAGCATTGCCCATGTAGACGATGATTTCCCCATCAGCTAGCCGTCGGGTTTCTTGGAACCCCTACAGAGTATTGCAGATATGATCAGTGGCTCCCGTATTTATGCACCAGGTACTGGTAGATATCACTGCTAAACATGTTTCAACGACTAAGCACGAAGAAATACCTTTGTCTTGATGACGGGGACAGTTTGCCTTCCAATGTCCAGTTTGCTTACACGTGAAGCACTTGCCTCTCGGCTTCTTCATGCCAGTTCGTGGTCCTTGCAATCCAGCTGCCTTCTTGCACCCACCTTGTTTCTTCTTCTTCCTGCCTTTCGACAAAAAAGTAGAAACCTTTTGAGTGACCACGGCTTGCGAACTCTGACGAAATAGGTCCTCTGCTGCCTGGAGTTCTCCTAGCAGTTCCCCTAACGTATATTCACGTTTGTTCATATTGTAGTTGAGCCGGAACTGCTCAAAACTCCTAGGCAGAGACTGGAGTATAATGTCGACCTGGGGTTCCCCGTCGATCTATGCTCCCAGTACCTCAATTTCATTGAGGTGAGCTATCATCTTCAGGACATGATTCCTAACGGGTGTCCCTTCGACCATAGTAGTCGTCATCAAGCTCTTCATCGCAACCTGCCTGGCGGCCCAACCCTGGTGCCCGAAGAGCTCCTTGAGGTTCTGTATCATATTATAAGCAGTGGGCATGACTTGATGCTGATGTTGCAAAACATTCGACATAGATGCCAGAATGTAGCACCGCACCATCTCATCTATCTTGACCCACTTCTTAAAGGGCTCCCTCTGCTCTTCACTAGAGTTCTCGCCAGGCTTTTCAGGACAGTCCTCAAAGAGCACATTTTTATACTCTTCAGCAGTAAGGACAATGTCTAGGTTCCTTTTCCAGTCTATATAGTTATGGTTAGTAAGCTTATTTTCCTTAAGAATGATCGATAGTGGGTTAAAGGTCATTTTTGAAAGATTCCTGAGAATCACAACAAGCACAACTTTAGATTTCTAAAATAAATTGATTCCTCAAACAATAAATTTTTGAAATCAACCAACACTTCAAACACCGAGAATTCACATGCCATATTAGTGTGGACGTATATGAATTCTACATTCGTTAGAGGAGGTAGCACCGCGCCATCTCATCTATCTTGACCCACTTCTTAAAGGGCTCCCTCTGCTCTTCACTAGAGTTCTCACCAGGCTTTTCAGGACAGTCCTCAAAGAGCACATATTTGTACTCTTCAGCAGTAAGGACAATGTCTAGGTTCCTTTTCCAGTCTATATAGTTAGGGCCAGTAAGCTTATTTTCCTTGAGAATGGTTGCTAGTGGGTTAAAGGTCATTTTGAAAAATTCCTGAGAATCACAACAAGCACAACTTTAGATTTCTAAAATAAACTGATTCATCAAACAATAAATTTTTGAAATCAACCAACACTTCAAACACCGAGAATTCGCATGCCACATTAGTGATAATAAACCAACTATGAGGAAAGTAAATGTTTAATTAATGGACATTTACCCATAGTTCATAGTTAGACATTTCAAATGATTTGAAAATATTTTTGTGTTTTATTTGTTATGGCATAGACTTGCAAAACATATGATTTCAAAACTAGGATGTAAGTTTGATACACAATTGAGTGTTTTCAAAGAATTTGAATCTTGGTCAAAGAGGCAAATATATTTGGATTTTTCATGAAATTATATTTTTCTCTGTTAGAAAACATCATAAGAAATATGTTTATAAAATTTCATAATTTTTTAAATTTTGTGAAATTCTTTATGCATTTCTGAATTTTGGCTCAGAGGCTGAAAGTTTTCAGACTGATATGTATCAGTCGACTGGCCTAGGGGACAGTCGACTGAACTTTCTGTGGATTGGCAATTCGAAGCCACCAGTCGATTGGTAACTGACTCTGTCGACTGACACTTATAGTTTCTAATTTCTGGATATTTTCAGAATGTGAAACTTGTCCCAAATTGATACCAATGGGTAATATTGCTTGGAGCAATCTTTTTTATGGTATCAAAGGGGTAGAATTGAAAGGTTTAAGTTAGATTTTAACTTAATAACTTATGGTTATGCTAAAATTGAAAATTATGTGTTAAGGCATAGGTTAAGGGGGAGGATGCATGTTTATGCTTCTTAATTTGCTATGTCTTTAATTTTTAATTGTTATCTTTGTACCTAACTTAAACATATTGTCACACATCAAAAAGGGGAAGATTGTTGGTGCAATCGACCCAAGTGTGATCGAGTAGATCATGGATTTTGATGTGTATATCAATATGATTAAGTTAGGTTGTTATGTTGATTTGATATGTGTGTTGGAGTCATGCAGAACTTGGTGAAATCACACATGGAGTAATGAAGTGAAGCATCCGAGGGACGAGAGCCAAGGAAGAGGACTTCAAGGGCAAGCCGGGGAAGTAGACTTCAAAGCATACGCGAAGGATGGCATGGAGGCAAGCCGTGGGCTTGTGTGCGCATCCGAGGGACGAGAGACGAAGGAAGAGAACTTCAAGGGGCAAGCCAAGGGAGTGGACTTCAAGGCATACGCGAAGGATTGACTTCGGAGTGAGTTTGAGTGAACTTGTAAGTTGGGCAATCGACTGTAAGAGGAGTCAGTCGACTGCTAGCGCAGAGTGGAAACTCATAGAAAGATCAGTCGACTGGTCCAGGCACTAGTCGACTGGTCTGCTTTAAAATAGAGTCGTTGGCTGGGCATCAGTCGACTGGCTCTGGGGGCAGTCGACTGGTGTCGGGGCTGGGTTGTTAGTTAACAGTTCTCTCCTCTATTTAAGAGGAGGCTTTGGGCATGAATAGGTTACGGTTCTTGATTGCTAAATCCTATTCTAAGTGCCCAAAGTCTATTCTCTTCCTCATACTCTAAATCTCATCTTGTAAAAGAGGAAGAGAGCATCTTGTGAGGGTTTCTCCACTTTCAAGGAGAAGATCATAGTAAAGCTTACTTGTGTGGTGTGGATCCTTGGATTAGTCACCTCTAGGAAATGGATACCAAGTAAATCAATGGAGTTAACATTGCTTTCTTTGTTAATTGATTTTGTCTATCATTGATTTTGTGTTTTAGCTAACATTCTTGTAGACAACAATCAAAGAAAAGCTATTCACCCCCCTTCTAGCCTAACGCCCAGGTCCCAACAAATATGTCCAAGCTCATGATTTTCAACCATCGCTTCTCGGAGCTATTGCAGGGCCGACGTGAGTTGAAAGAGCTGGTGGTTGGTCACTCTGTTAGATTGTCCACCTGTCAAGTCACCATCGCCGACCTGATGATGCAGGTGTCTTGCTTGAAAGCCCTGTCGGAAGATCCCTCATCTGTTGGTGCTAGTTGCATCAGTGATGTCCTCCTCTAAGTGTTTTAATGTTTGACAATATACTTAAGTCAGTGATACATTGAACAAAGGAAGGGGAGTTAAGAGAGGAGTAACAAAATGGACCAAAGTCCTAGTAAACCTAGGCACTAAGTCCTAATCATGGATTGGGCACTAAGTCCTAGCAAAGGGCTGGGCACCGAAGACCTTCTCGGAAGGTGGGCACGAAGTCCTTGTCGAGGACTGGGCAAGAAGTCCTGACTGAGAGTTGGGCACCGAAGACCTGGTTTGAGGAATTGGGCACAAAGACCTGGCCGAGGGTTGGGCACCGAAGTCCTGGACCTAGGGTTTGAGCACGAAGTCTTGGTCTGAGGGACTGAGCAACTTAGCTGAGCGATGACTAAGGACAGAAGTAGAGACGAGTCAGGGTTCGGACGTCTCGAGATCCGAGAGTATCGGAAGCTAAGTAAAAGTCCACCCGAATGACTGGGTGGCAACCGGCTCCTGAAAGGAGTAGGTGAAAGGCGCGTTCTCGGGGGTGGGAACTTGCGTCGGTTTGACCTAGGGTTTCGTAGAAATCCGAAGTCAAAACCAAGTCCTTAAGGCTAATATTGTGTGTATATTTGCTTTGTATTTTTGTATCTTGCAGGTACCTAGAATGGAAGACAAAGCAGGCAAAAAACACACAATGGGCTGGAACCTAAAGAGGCCAGGCGCCCCTATTGATGGGGGCGCCCAACAACATTCGGGCGCCCCCATCCATAGGGGTGCCCAAGCCAAAGAGCAAAAACACAAGTTTTGTGGAGAAGGAAGAATAGGCTTCCATTCAGGCGCCCGGGATGATACGGGCGCCCAAGTTGAAAGCTGTATTTTCGGTTTCGAGGTCGAAACACAGATAAGCCTTCACTCAGGCGCTTGGGAGGTCTGGGGCGCCCTGGTCAAAGGTTTTATCGGCTGCGGCGAGTTTGACGTAGGGATAAGATTTGACCAAGTCCATAGGGGCGCCCCAGTGATCACAGGCGCCCGTATGAAGCCTATAAAAGGGGCTTTGACCCCTCAGCTTTAGACACAACTTCCAAGAGCGATTCTGATTATTCTGACCGACGATAACGCGCTAAAGACGAGGCTCCATGATCGGGAGGCTCCAGGAGGAAGTGTGCGGTACTTCGGAGGTCCAGATCGGTCGAGTTTCAAATCCTTGTTGTTCGGTTTGCTTTTAGTATTTCACAATCAATTTATTATCTTTGTGATTGTACTTCTTGTTTGGTTTCCCAACTTAAACCCAACATTTCTCCCCCTTTGCCATACATCAAAAAGACCCTAATAATATCCCAATTATTGATTCTTTTAATCCCCAATGACCATAAACAATGTGTACTAGCCCCCCCTTACACTTATTTTGCATCATTTGGACACATACCCAGCTGTTGATACAAAATTCAGCCATTACCTGTCGACTGCCCCCCAGGGCAGTTGACTGATACTCTGAAAATCAGAATTTCAGTCTTTCTGACGAAATTCAGAAATGCGCCAGAAATTCCAAAAATTCTCAAATTTTATGGAGACATTTGTCGTACCCATACCTATTTGGGAAAAATACATTCCAAAATGTATCTATCACTATTCTCATGTTTGACATAAAATCCAAAACTAGCAAAAAGGTTCACTCAAACCTTAACCAAAAATCCTAGTTTTGGTTTCCCCTTGATGTCTCTGCCCATACCAATCCACAATGTACCCCTAGCATTGATTTATATGGCAATTGCACATTAAAAACCAACCTTCATGCTATATGACCCCAATATCATATTTCCATGCATGAAACTCAAAAATACCGTGCCAAAACCCAAGAATTAAGACTCAAGTCCGTCTTCAATTCTTTTGGCACACTCCATGGTCCATCTAGACCTCTAGGAGAAACTCTCCCAAGGTCCATTCACCATATATCCCAAAGGCTTCTAGAGCTCCCCCTTGAGCTCTTAGCTCTAACCACCTCCCTAGGTGACTCAATCCACACTAAGCCACACCGGTGTGCCACCGGTGATTCTTGGCTTACAAATCTTACATTCTTAACCTTAGACACTTTGTCTTTGGTTAAGTTGTCCTTTTTACCCTTGGATGACACCCCCTTGTCATCCTTTGACTTCTCCTTCTTGCCATGATCATATGCTTTCCCAGCATATTTCTTTTTGTTGGCCTTGGAGGTCTTAGACCGGTAGCCCAACCCCGATCTATCATAGTTGGGTTTTATACTACCCAATACCATATCTAGACCCTTTGATCCAACCGTGAATCTTTCTAGGGCCTTTTCTAATTTATCAAGTCTTGCCCTCAAGGCTTGATTTTCCCTTTCTAAGCCTTTTACCTTAGTGTCCATATGTCCATTTTGGACATTCCTAGATTTACCCATTTTCTTAGGCACAATCTTCCCCTTGTTGGGATTAGTACCTTGATTTTTAGGTACAAGGGTCCTAGGTCTCTCAAGATGCATGCTTTCGTTAGTGTTTTGACCTACCATGTTATTTCTATTCCTATCATTATATTTGAAACCATGATTATGCACAAGTAAGCAATTTTCATGTATTCTAGCATGCATGGGGGGATTAACATGATTTTTGATATGCATCGAGGAACTTGAAATTGGATTACATTTTAATCTAGGGTTAGGAATTACCTCCCTTACCCTTGAAGCCCCTCCTTGATGTGATCTTTGCTTCTTTCTTTTCTCCTTCTCCCATCTTCTCAAGTGCTCCATTTTCTTTAGCTCACTTTTTCTAGGGCACTTGGTGTGGTAGTGCCCTAGCTCTCCACACGTGAAACATCGAATCCTCTTCTTCTTTTCTTGGGATTCTTCGTTCCTACAATTCATGTTAGATTTTAATTTAATTGAAATAGGTTTAGAGTGTACCTCCTTTTTACCTTCCGGGCACTTGTCCTTATAGTGCCCCTTTTCGTTGCAACCAAAGCATATAATGTGGTCCTTTTTATTTGCTTTGGTGGAGGTGGAGGTGGAGGTGGAGGCTAGGTTGACTTCTTCTTCAACCTCTCTTGATGATGTGGAAGCTTCCTCTTGTTCTCTCGATGAGGTGGAGGATCTCTCACTCAATTCCTCTATCTCACTTGAAGATGTTAGTACTTCTTGGACACTCGAAATTGTTTCTTCTGGCTCTTCCACTAGTTGAGCTTGTGTAGGGATCTTATGAACTTCTTTCAATTTGCTCCACAATTCACATGCATTTTGGTATTTCCCTAAATCACTCAAAATTTTGTTAGGTAAAATATTAATCAGTATATTGATTACCTTTTCATTTGCCCGAGACTGTTCTTGTTGCTCTTTGTTCCAATATCTAGGACGAAGTTTCTTTCCGTGCTTGTCCTTTGGAACTTCAAAGGGCTCTTCTATGGCTATCCTACATGGCCAATCCATGCTAAGCCAAGTCTCCATCCTTGCCCACCAATAGTCGAAGTCTTCATGATCGTAGGGCGGTGGGATGTAGATGTCGTCCCCAAATTTGTCTTCCATCGTTCTTCCTCTAGCGTTCTTGCTCCCTTGGCGATTAGTCCGATCAAGAGCGGTCCTTCGCTCTGATACCACCTGTAGGATCGAATATGTCCGCTAGAGGGGAGTGAATAGCGATTTTCGAACCCCTTTCTTCCTGCACGGTTAGTTTGCACAGCGGAATATACAATAAAAACAATCAAACAAATACTAACCAATGCTAACACGAAGAAAACCTAACTTAAACCCTTTGCCCAAACATCAAAACACTTGGTCACTCCGGACCACAGATTGCCTCAACACTTCTGCACTGTAAGACGGGTTTTCTCCGCCTCCGAAAATTTCGGAAAGGAGACCAATAGTGGACTCACGCCAAGTACATAGGCCTTGGACGTACTGACCTTGGGGGGTCGGGAACCAAGTAAATAAATCTCGCGTGTCTGCTGTGTTGGATCGATAGAATACGATAGAGGGGGGGGGGTGAATATCGTAAAACCGTTTCGGATTATAAAATTAGAGAATGCACAGCGGAAATTAAAACAACAAACGCGAACACAAGATTTTTTACTTGGTTCGGAGTTGCGGTCGGCTCCTACTCCAAGGCCCACGGTCCTTGACCGTTTATTGCGGGCAATTCTATAAGGCGCAAAGTTTTACAGAATGTCGTACAGTATTAATGTAGTAAAAACAAAAGTCTAACTCTTCGTTACCAACACCCGGTGTGGATCGTTCTTCGATGTGTAGGGTCATCGTTGGCGCTAGAACCTCGAGCGCTTGAGCGAAGAGTTTTTAGGCGTTGAAAAATTGTGTTTTGAAGCCTTGGGGGTCGAACCCCTTTTATAGTGCACCTGGGGGCGCCCTAGACGTCGGGGGCGCCCTCCACGTGCCTCTGGATCCGCAAACCCCTATCCGAGACTCGGTCAGAACTTATCCCTTCAAGATAGAGCTCGGAGCCGACGGGGGCGCCCAGGACACTGGGGGCGCCCTGCTTGACTCGGTCAACAGGCTTCACGGTTGCTTCTTTACTTCGGTTCATTTCTTGGCTTTGACTCAGGGCGCCCTGCTTAGAGCAGTTTCGAGGCAACTCTTTGCTTGGTTGTTTGCTTTGCCCTTGGGGGCGCCCGGGACCTCCAGGGCGCCCTGCCCAGCTACTGCCCCTCTCCTTTGGGGCGTTCTGAGCTGCAGAAACTCGTTCCTTCGGTCCTGCATCCAGGGTTAGTTCCAAAACAACAAGGTAAGAGTGTTAGATAATTTTACAGCTGTAGCTGTCTTGGTTCTGACTTTGGGTCTCCAAAATGGAACCCTAGGTCGAACCGACGCCTACTGTTCCCTCGACGGGGAACACGTCCTTACCTACTCCTCTCAGGAGAATTTACCTGTTGCCAACCGGCTCCTCCGGTTGGACTTTTGCCTGGCAGTCCTTCGCCAGGTGCCTAGCAGTCCTTCGCCAGGTCTTTGTTACCAAGCAGTCCTTCGCCTGGTGCCTAGTAATCCTTCGCCAGGTCTTCGGTACCAAGCAGTCCTTTGCCTGGTGCCTAGCAATCCTTCTCCAGGTCTTCGGTACCAAGCAGTCCTTCGCCTGGTGCCTAGCAGTCCTTCGCTAGGTCTTCGACTCCTAGCAACCCTTCGCCAGGTCTTAGGGTTTCGATGCCTAGCAGTCCTTCGTTAGGTGCCTAGCAGTCCTTCGCTAGGACTTCAATCTGCACACTCAAGTAACATGTTAGATAAAAATAACATCTTAACTTTTGAATCCTTTGCCATTATCAAAACCAAGGTTCGACTTGGGTGCTGTCTGCCCCAACAATCTCCCCCTTTTTGATTTATGGCAACCTGGTTCAAAAAGTTAAGTTAATCAAAAATAGGTGAAATACCAGTTTAGTTTCCTCCCCTGGAAGGAATCTCCCCCTAGGTTTTTCAAAGGTTCGTGGGGTTTGAAAATTTCTAAGTCTAAAAATGGAATTAATTTTTTCAACACTTAGAACATTTTTTCAAAAGAAGTTTTTAGAAAACATTTTCCAAAACAAATTTTGGCTGGGCACTTGGAAAATTTATACTTGGAAAAAATTTTCAAGTCAATAACTTAGTAGAAACTTTTCTAAACATTTTCTGAAGTTTTTACTACTAAAGGAATTTTTGAGTTGAGAAAAAAAAATTCCAATCTCTTTAGTACTTTAGAAACTTTTTACTTAAAAACTTTTCTATTGGATGAGCCTGGCTGCCAGGATTGAAATAGCGACATCATCTCGTGATACCGTGCGTCGCTGGTCTCTCGATCGGCTCGGCGAGCATCCATATACTCTGCGTGATTAGCTTCTACTTCCTCCCTTAGACTGTGTACCTCGGTCCGAAGTAGAGCTAGCGTCTCGGCAGTCGTCGGAGGTGGGGGCTCGTCCATCTGCTGTCGAATCTCGGCCGCCAGATCTGCGACATCAACCTCAATCTCCTCATCTGAGTCGATCTGGGGTCCGGCTTGTTGACGTCTCCACGATAAAACCCCGGTACCAGAGACCTCTATACCAGCTAGGGAAAAGTTCCTAAAACCTATCTCATCAAATTCAGTCATCGCGGTCATCTCTCCATCGGTAATGTTACGACCGTGATGATGAAGAATGGAGGTGATGATGTGGCAGTAAGGGGTGCGTACCCGCCCCTGAGTGGTAACACTGGACGCATATAGAATCGTGTGGAACATATGGAGTCCAATGTCGATATCAAGATGATGGATCAATGCGTATAAAAGGAAGGTATGAAACGGTCGCATGGTCGCGACGTCCCTAGTGGATAACGGTAGAATGCAGCGGACTAGAACTCTATAAAGAGCGTAGTCCTGGACCTGAAGGTCAACAGACTGAAATCGTCTGGCCAAAGGGTTTCTAGCATCCCTATAGAAGTAGGAGTATAGAGTGTCTAGGTCGATGTGAGAGTAAGGAGCATCAAAAGGAGGATCTCGAGGAGGATAGCAGCAAAAGGTGGACCGAGAGAGTCGTAGTCTAAGAAATCGATTGAGCAACGAAGGTGTGATTGTCAAGGGCATCCCTTGAATGGTGGTGACAAACACAAGATCATTCTGTCTAACTATGTTGTTATAGAATTCTGTACATAATGTTGTGTTAATTGGATGAGTGCAGAATACAAGGTTGTCTAGTTGGTAAAAGTTGACATTCATGGTTAATGGACAAGATTGAGTGAAGAATTGCCTATTTAGGTAACTCGTCATTATCGGTTTATATGTTGTTCGAGCAAATTTATTGCAAAGTTCTAAGGTTGGGAGCCTAGGGTCGGGGCTAGGTTCGGTACCGGGGTTTGATTGGTTTGCTCGGCGTTTTCTAAGATAAGAAGCATGCGTTTAAAGGAAAGGAATTAAGAAATTAATTTGTAAAATTAGATCCGATAAAATTACTGAAATTAATACTGAAAATTCTAACAATTTTAATCCTTTAGATAATTATGAATTCAAATTTGAAAATCCTTTGGATAAATCTGAATTCAAATTTGAAAATCCTTTTGATAATTATGAATTCAAATTTAAAAACCGTTGTATAAATCTGAACTCAAATTTGAAAATTCTTTAAATAATTATGAGTTCAAATTTGAAAATCTTAAGGATAATTCTAAAGATAACTCTGAAATTAGTGAATATATTTCTGGAGATAATTATGAAATTATTGAAATTGTTTCTGAGGATAAAAATGATTTTGTTGGAAATATTCTTGAGGATAATCTAGATTAAATTCTCTTTGATGATAACTTAATTATAGATAATATTGAAGATTATTACAAAACTTTAACTAGTAGCCCAAATTACTCCACCTATGTTAAGGATATTGAAGGATGTAATTTTGGGGCAGGGATCCTGTGGTCCCAAAATCTCTGGTCCATCCCTGGTCCACACTAAAATTGCCGTCGGATCGTGATTGCGATCCGACCGTAATTTATTCTAATCCCCTCTAGGGTTCACCGTGCCTCTCAGGTTATAGTTTGGGTTCGGCCGGGTAGTCGGAGGCCACCCGACGGCCTAAATCCTAAATCCGGATTTAGTATTTAGGGTTTAGGCCGTCGGGTGGCCTCCGGCCACCCGGCCGAACCCAAACTATAACCTGAGGGGCACGGTGAACCCTAGAGGGGATTGGAATAAATTACGGCCGGATCACAATCACTATTCAACCGTAATTTTAGTGTGGACCAGGGATTTTGGGACCAGAGGATCCCAATCACAATCACAATCACGGTTGTTGGTCGTCGACATCGGTTGTTGGTCGACGACATAGTTGGGCCGCAAAATATTGATTTGGTCGCCAATGGGTTGAGGGGCCGTGTCGTTACAATAAAAAGGCGCCTTTTTATGTAGCGGCCCCGCCTCTATGGTCCCCGCAGGCAACCCTCTAGGTCGGCGACCCTACGGTCTTTCCACCCCTGGCCAGTGGATTTTTGCCTTTCCCAGGATTCGAACTCTAGACCTCCAGGCTAAGTACTAAAGTTCCGGAATCCTGGTACCAATTGAGCTATATCAGGATTCCGGAACTTTAGTACTTAGCCTGGAGGTCTAGAGTTCGAATCCTGGGAAAGACAAAAATCCACTGGCCAGGGGTGGAAAGACCGTAGGAACTTGAAAAAATAAATAAGGAAGAAATTGTAGATGAGTCAGATGATTTCGAAATAATGAAAATTATGAACTTAAACTCACAACTATTAATTAATCATTTCAACCTTAATTATTCATATCTTAATTAATTAAAATTAATTCAACTTAATTCAATTAAATCTTAATTAATTCAAATTAATTCAATTAAATCTTAATTAATTCAACTTAATTCAATTAAATATTAGTTAATTAAAATTCAAATTAATTCAACTTAATTCAATTAAATCATAATTAATTCAAATTAATTCACTTAAATCTTAATTAATTAAAATTCAAATTAATTCAACTTAATTCAATTAAATCTTAATTAATTAAAACTCAACTTAATTCAATTAAATCTTAATTAAATCAAATTCAAATTAATTCAATTAAATCTTAATTAAATAAAATTCAAATTAATTCAATTAAATCTTAATTAAATCAAATTAAAATTAATTCTAATTAATTCAATTAAATGTTAATTAACTCAAATTAATTCGTAATTAAATCAATTTAATCTTTAATTAATTCTTATTTAATCCAATTAAATTAATTCGTATTCAAATTAATTAAATCCCAATTAATTCTTAAATAACTTAAACTCAAACTAAATAAAATCTTACCCAAACCGCAACAATTAAGTTAATAAAATTAAATATGTCAAAATGGGTTGACATATTCGCGGGTTCACACGACATGTATCAAATCGGGAATTTGATACATTATTAGAAACTTAAATAAAATGATTTAAATTGTTTGACTCATGCATAACTGTCATGTCATGCATATGCTATTTTTTTCAATTTATGTCATGTCATTTATGTTTAATTTTATGCATAATTTAGAACGACTATAGGAAAAAAGAATAGTTTAAACTTGAACAACCTAGTATTAGGCGGAGGTGAGATGATAGTACATTAGGGAAACTCTTCTAATAAGGTCAAGTATATTCTACTTGGTCTGTTTAGTCTGGTGGAACTAGCCGAAGCTACCGATCTAAAACCTAAACTAGTTAGACCAAAATCTTTCAAGGAGTAATTTGAAGATGAATTTTCTATAAAAGACTTTGTCAAGGAAAGGGTTGATGATCCAATAAGGTTACGGCCAAAGAAGGCCTTGTGCCTCGCCAAGACCTAGAAGCCAATTACTGAAAATCAAATTCACTTTACTATTATTAGATTTGAATCTAACACAAGTTTCAATTAAATCTTAGATTTAATAATAAATTAAGAAAAATGATTCAAGCATCTCACAATGCACTTATAAGGCAACCATACTTGCTGTATTGAGACATCTAAAATGTTTTCAAAATTCATAGAATATTTTTCTAAAAATATATTTTCAAAACAGTACTTCAACATAATAATGTTTTTATGCAATTCATGCTTGTCTGATTGATTATATGTTATATGTTTTCAAAAATTATATCTTTTGAAAAATTGTTTGACTCACACAATTAGACACAAGCCTCTTAGGACAACACTAATGTTCCTTAAGATACTTAGATAGAGTCAAACGGTGTCGGGTACAGGGGGAGTGTTTTCATTCTTTTGAAATTTTTTTAAACTGTATTTTAAAAATTACTATCATTTGAAAATACTTTTCGAAAACTCTGCCTTAAATTACTATCATTTGTGTTTCCGAAAAAAGGCTTATGCTTTAAAAATTATATTTTCAAAAATTACCTATTTCTTTGACTTTGATAAACTCTAAAGACACAGAGAAAGGTCTACTTCATGATCTACAAGGACTCCTAGGATGTGTCAAATTTAGGGGGAGTCTAAGTCAAAAGAAAATTTTCTGATAAGTTTTTTTTGGAAATTATTTTAAAATTATTAGATAATTCCTTTGATATGCACTAAACCCTAAAGACATAGAGGAAGAGGACTTGTGGTCAACAAACTTCCTAGGACTGGGTCAAGTTTAGGGGGAGGTTAAATCATAAGAATTATTGAATATTTCAAGGTGATATGTTTTCATGCACGGTATTTTCAAATCCTTTTGAAAACATAAGTATCCTTTCAAATACTATCATTTTAATAATTTTTCTTTAAAAATATTATTTCCAAAATTTTATCTGGTTTTAATCAATTTGAAATAATGTTTTTCTTGAGTTTGAAAAATTTTCCAGGACACTTAGGAGAATGTCCTTGTAGTCAACAAGGTTTCCTAAGATTGTGTCAGATTGGAAGATAGACCAAGTCAAGTAAAATATTGTGTTTTAAAAATAAAGATTTTTCAAAAGTACTTGAAAATTTTAAATAAATATTTTTCAAAACACTATCATTTTTTGGCGTATCAAAATTCTGTTTTAGTACTTACTTGAATTTGGAGAATTTCCCAGGACACTTAGGAAAATATCCTTGTAGTCAACAAGGTTTCCTAGGATTGTGTCAGACTGGAAAAGAAACAAAGTCAAGTGAAATATTATGTTTAAAAATAATATTTTTTTTTCAAAAGTAATTATACTTCTCAAAAACCTCACAATATTTTTCAAAGTACTTATATTTTTTTCAAAATATTTCTCAAAAGTACTTGTATTGTTTTCAAAAACTCAATTTATCTCAAAAGTACTTGCATTCTTGAAAAATCTTTTCTAAATTTTTCTAGGGAAAGTTTTTTTTGATCAAACACTTTCTTATAAATACAAAATATTTTTCAGAATTGCACAATACTCTTCAAAATGAATTTATTCTGGTAATTTAAGTACTTAGTATTACTATGCTTTCAAAAATTTATACTAAGTATTTTCAAAAGAACAAAATGTTTCCATTGTTGGTGCATTTTTTGGTTTCTTTTTGATGTATGACAAAGGGGGAGAGATGCGCCTTAAGTTAGAAATAAATTTTTTTTCCTCTTTCCAGAAGAATCAAAAAGGAAAATCAAAATGTTTTTCAAAAAAGGAGGAAAGTAAGCTTAAGATAGAAGCTTTTTCCAAAAGATCAAAATTTATTTTCAAAACTTAGACTACTTTTTCAGAGTTTAGCCCTTTCAACCAATCTAACTTAAGATATTGGCAAACATCAAAAAGGGGGAGATTGTTGGTGCAAGTTGCATCAGTGATGTCCTCCTCTAAGTGTTTTAATGTTTGACAATATACTTAAGTCAGTGATACATTGAACAAAGGAAGGGGAGTTAAGAGAGGAGTAACAAAATGGACCAAAGTCCTAGTAAACCTAGGCACTAAGTCCTGATCATGGATTGGGCACTAAGTCCTGGCAAAGGGATGGGCACCAAAGACCTGCTCGGAAGGTGGGCACGAAGTCCTGGTCGAGGACTGGGCAAGAAGTCCTGGCTGAGGGTTGGGCACCGAAGACCTGGTTCGAGGAATTGGGCACGAAGACCTGGCCGAGGGTTGGGCACCGAAGTCCTGGACCTAGGGTTTGAGCACGAAGTCTTGGTCAGAGGGACTGAACAACTTAGCTGAGCGTTGACTAAGGACAGAAGTAGGGACGGGTCAGGGTTTGGACGTCTCGAGATTCGAGAGTATCGGAAGCTAAGTAAAAGTCCACCCGAAGGACTGGGTGGCAACCGGCTCCTGAAAGGAGTAGGTGAAAGACGCGTTCTCGGGGTGGGAACTTGCGTCGGTTCGACCTAGGGTTTCGTGGAAATCCGAAGTCAGAACCAAGTCCTTAAGACTAATATTGTGTGTATATTTGCTTTGTATTTTTGTATCTTGCAGGTACCTAGAATGGAAGACAAAGCAGGCAAAAAACACACAATGGGCTGGAACCTAAAGAGGCCAGGCACCCCTATTGATGGGGGCGCCCAACAACATTCAGGCGCCCCCATCCATAGGGGCGCCCAAGCCAAAGAGCAAAAACACAAGTTTTGTGGAGAAGGAAGAATAGGCTTCCATTCAGGCGCCCGGGATGATACGGGCGCCCAAGTTGAAAGTTGTATTTGCTTTTTCGAGGTCGAAACATAGATAAGCCTTCACTCAAGCGCCTGGGAGGTTCGGGGCACCCTTGTCAAAGGTTTTATCAGCTGCGGCGAGTTCAGCGCAGGGATGAGATTCGACCAAGTCCATAGGGGCGCCCCGGTGATCACAGGCGCCCGTATGAAGCCTATAAAAGGGGCTTCGACCCCTCAGCTTCAGACACAACTTCCAAGAGTGTATCTGATCATTCTGACTGACGACAACACGTGAAAGACGAGGCTCTATGACCGGGAGTCTCCAGGAGGAAGTGCACGACACTTCGGAGGTCCAGATCGGTCGAGTTTCAAATCCTTGTTGTTCGGTTTGCTTTTAGTATTTCGCAATCAATTTATTATCTTTGTGATTGTACTTCTGCACTGTAAGACGGGTTTTCTCCGCCTCCGAAAATTTCGGAAAGGAGACCAATAGTGGACTCATGCCGAGTACATAGGCCTTGGACGTACTGACCCTGGGAGGTCGGGAACCAAGTAAATAAATCCCGCGTGTCTGCTGTGTTCTCTTAGTTTTATGTTTTACTTTTCCGCTACACTAACGCTCTAAGTCTAGAACGATCGAAAGCTTTCCACGAAGAGATTTTCACTATCGATATTCACCCCCCCCTCTATCGACGACACCGGTCCTACATCATCTAGCATGGCTGAGATCAGTCGCCTGAAGAAAATAATAAGCAACAACAAGATCTCGGTCGTGGATAGCAAGTATGCCCTGAGCAAATGCAAGAATAAAATTGACTCATTGGGGGCTCAGGTTAAGGCACTGGAGTCGGGGGACAAGAAGAAGGAAAGGAAAATCAACTATTTGCGGGCCGAGGTAGAGCAGGGCCACCAAAAGTGGGTTTCTTCAGAGACGACCCTAGAGACGACTCGGGTAGAGCTGGAGGTCTACCAAAAGAGACTTTGTTTTCTAGAGTTGGAGTTTAGGGCGACCCAGGAGGCAGAGTCCCACGAGCAATGGCCGAGAGTCGGTTGGAGACGCTGGAGACGATGAGGGAGGAGTCGGAGGCGACGCTGGTCATTTTGGAAGGTGAGTTGTGATCTGCTTGGGAGGCGGAGGAATCGGTCCAGGCTCAATACTTGGCCCAGTTTGCCGAGCTAGAATTCCTCCATCAAGAGGTGTAGATGGCCCAGGCAGAGTTGAAGACACTACGTTCCTCTGTTCCAGAGCTGTGGGTGCCTCTAGGAACTCAACAGGAGCTCTTGGAAGGCAAGGAGACCCGACTTCTTGCGTATCAGGAGGGAGAAGCGGCTCATTGGGTGGCCAAGGAAAAAGAGTTTCTCTCTTCGGAGGAATTCTACAATTTGGTTGGGGCTCGACTCCTTCAGATGGTGAAGCATGGCATGGCAAGCACCTTGTGGCAAGTGTTTGAGGCGGGCCACCTTCCAACCGACCAACTGCCTCCACAGATTTCTCTCGCCCAGATGACCAATGCTCTTCTGGATGAGGATGTGGCCGACTTTTGATTATTCACTTCCGCGATTTATGTCTCTTTTAATTGTAAATGATTTTTTGATAGCCGATTTGCCTTGACCTTAGGGCGAGGCTGGGTGCCTTTAAAGCTTTGAGTTGCTTGTATGGTAGACTCCCTATTTTGTTCTTGGTTTATCTGTTCTACGGGGTGTTTACACGAGAGAGCTGTTGGTGCAATCTTCGTTAGGTCAGGGATGACCTAGTTTGACTAGGCTCGGGTGAGCTTGAGTTTTGATATTTGACAAGGATGGTTGAATATTATGTGAGTCAAGTGGGTTATGGTTGACTGGGGACTTTACTAGTGAAGTCCAGATAGATCGGGGAGATTGTACGCTGACACGAAAAAAGTCCTAGTGGGACTAGGCACACTTAGTGGGACTAGGTAAAGTCTAGGTGGATCGGGGAGATCACATACTGGCACGGGAAAAGACCTAGTGGGACTAGGTAAAGTCCAGGTGGATCGGGGAGATCACACGCTGGCACGAGAAAAGACCTAGTGGGACTATGCACACCTAGTGGGACTAGGCACACCTAGTGGGACTAGGTGAAGTCCAGGTTGGCACAGGAAAAGTCCTAGTGGGGCTAGGTGACGTTCAGGTGGATTAGGGAGAACGCACGTTGGCAAGGTGGAAGTCTATCGAGAGACTAGACCTAACTCGAGGGTTAGACAAACTTGATTGGGAACTAGGTTAAGTCCTAGTTGAGAACTAGGCAAGGGAAAATCTAAGTCGGTCAAAGGTTCGATCGGACACTTGGTGAGGAAGCCCTAACAAGTCACGGTTGACTATGGTTAGGAAAGGGAACCCTAGACTTGAACACACAAGTTAGGGTTGGAGCCAATCGATTGAGTAATCAATTGATGTTGATTTCTTGCGAATAGAGGTCTTTTTAATTGATTGGGTGATCGATTAAGGAAGGAGTGAAATGAGTTGCGAGAACAGAAGCAGGCTGAATCGATTGGGCAATCGATTCAACCTCCTCTTAATCGATTGAGCAATCGATTAAGGAGGATTGTAATCGATTGGTCAATCGATTACAACAGTATTGCGCGAAAGCACAGAAAGATGCTGAATCAATTCTGCAATTGATTACCTTACTAAGGCCCTTAGAAAATTTGAATTTGGGTCCGAACTAGGGTACGATCAACCAAACCATGAAAAGGTTTATCATTGCTGGCTTACTAGGAGACAATCAAAAACTAAGACCCTAGATAGGAAATGTATCCCTAAAGAATATTTGGTCAGCCCAATTAGGAAACATTTCTATTGAGTACCAAAATCAGTCCTCAAAGGCTAGGATTTAGGGTTAGTCAACCA
This sequence comes from Boesenbergia rotunda, assembly GCA_024364735.1. Classification (NCBI taxonomy): domain Eukaryota; kingdom Viridiplantae; phylum Streptophyta; class Magnoliopsida; order Zingiberales; family Zingiberaceae; genus Boesenbergia; species Boesenbergia rotunda. The sequence continues at coordinate 325,943 of JAGFNQ010007808.1, read as the reverse complement.
TGAACACTAAAATTCAATTTTTTTTAAAAAAAGGTTGACTTGAAACCTTAAAGGGGGAGTATTTAGCCTAAATACATTCATGATCAAATGAGCTAAGTAGGGATTATCTTTAGTACATCTTATAATGACTTGATTTATGGTTTACTTATGCATATGAGATGTTAGGATGATATTCATAATTTACATATGCTCATGACACTTTGGCAGTTATGAAATGTATTATTTTAGCAATAATAGACCAACTATAAGGAAAGTAAATGTTTAATTAATGGACATCTTGCCCATAGATCATAGTTGGATATTTTAAATATTTTAAAAATAATTCTATGTTACATTTACTATGGTATAGATTTGAAAAACATATGATTTCAAAACTAGGGCTTAAGATTGATACAAAGTTAAATATTTTTTAAGTTTTTGAGTTTTTGTAAAAAAATTAAAAAATACTTTGACTTTTCATGCAAACTTATTTTTCTGTATTAAAGAATAGTTCAAGAAATATGTTTGCAAAATTTCATAATTTTTTGAATTTTCTGAAATTTTTGATGCATTTCTGAATTTCAGCTCAAAAGACTAAAATTTAGAACAGCTTGGTGCCAGTCGACTGGTGCAGAGGACCAGCCGACTGATAATTTTATGGGAATGATTTCGTTAAGGTTAGTCGACTGAGACATATATCAGTCGACTGGTATCCTGAGTTTTTGAATTCTAGACGTTTTCAAAATTTAAAATCTCATTTTACTTTAATGTCATTAGTTAGAATCGATTTGTGCAATCTTTTTGATGGTGTCAAAGGAGGAGAATCGATTTGTGCAATCTTTTTGATGGTGCAATCTTATTTTTTCATGTTTGTGTGCAAAATTTGAAAATTATGTGGTAGAGCATAGGTTAAGAGGAAGGTTGCATTTTGTAAATGCTTCATGTTATATTATGTTTTATATTTTCAAATTTGCTTTATGCCTAACTTAAACATATTGTCACATATAAAAAAGGGGGACATTGTTGGTGCAATCGACCCAAGTTTGATAGGTATGATCATGGATTTTGATATGTGTCAATATGATTAAGTTGGACTTTCATATTGATTTGATATGTGTGTTTGAGTCATGCAGGACTTAGTGTAACACACATAAAAAGCTTGGTGCGATTAAGTATAAAACTCATATAGAAGATCTCATCTTGGTACTCAGATTCTTGAGTCGGTGAAGGATAGCGCATTTGAGGGACCGTCGGACGAGGAGCAACAGAGTGGAGCCAAGGGAAGCAGACTTTAAGGCACACGCGAAGGATGACATCGAGACAAGCCAAGGGTAAGAATGACGAACCTGATCTTCTTTTAGCCCGGCTCACAACCTTTTTTTCCCTTGGGAGGGCTTTGGCAAAGTTCCTCATAGGACCCGGAGGATTCTCCCCGCGTGGCAGAAGCATTGAGGGGAGGTAGGGTTGTTCCCCTAAGTATCTGTATTGGTGGGGTGGACTTTTGGTGTTGACTGATACTGCCTACACAGCGGGGATCACTCTGATAGGGGAATGAGTGAGAGGTATAGCTACCGGCGGCGTGTGTCCTTGCAGGATGGTGTGTACTACCGAGGCCACCAATAGGTTTGTTGGGACCGTGACGTTAAGCTAGAGGGGGGGTGAATAGCTTTTCTCGATTCGTTCTTCCTACGATGTTAGAGTGCGCAAGCAGAAACAATAATAACGCGAATAAAACAAACGCTAACACCAACCTTTACGTGGTTTGGAGATGACGCTCCTACTCTACGGTTGTCCGTAAGGTGGACGATCCCTTGATCCTTCGGTGGATCACTCCCCGAATGCCCTCCAGCTAGCTCGTGTAGTTCCTTGTGGGCGGAGAAACCTCGCCACAAACCAAACTTCACCTCCGAGCTCTTAGACTACTATTTGGCCTTTAACCAAAGCCAAATTCGTCAAGAGGTCTCAGCCAAAATGAAGCTCTTTAAATAGAGCCTAAGGCTGAACTAGCGCTGCCAGTCGACTGCCCCTGGGGTAGTCAACTTGTCCCAGCCAAACAACCACCCAACTGCTAGTCTAACGGCTAGTTTCCCGACCCGATCAGTCGACTAGTCCCAAACCAGTTGACTGATATTTTGGTGAGTTCGAGTTCCCCGCTGGCAATCGACTGATCCATCCCCAGTCGACTGTCCAGTTTACAAATTCACTCTCCCTCACTCCGAAGACCCTCCTTCACGTATGCCTTCAAGTCCACTCCCTTGGCTCGCCCCTTGAAGTCCTCTTCCACTGGCTATCGTCCCTCAGATGCCCGCGCAAGCCCTCGACTTGCCTCCATGCCATCCTTCATGTATGCCCTTTGAAGTCCACTCCCCCCGGCTTGCCCTTGGAGTCCTCTTCCCTTGGCTCTCATCCCTCAGATGCGTCCTCCATGTGTGACTTACCAAGTCCTGCAAACTCAATCACACATATCAAATCACAAAGATAAACCTAACTTAAACCCTTTGCCCAAACATCAAAACACATGGTCACTCCAGACCATAGATTGCCCCAACAAGGTTGAGCTCTTCTCTCGTCAAGGTAACAATGTCTTGTTCCTCTCCACCTTTGGCGTTGGAACATCCGATGTTGTCCGTCTTATGTTTTGGGTTTTCTCAACTTAGAATTTCCACAGACTGTGTCAATTGATGCTGCCCAAAGTCCACTTAGGCTAACTCATAGGTGACTTGTTAGGTTGGAGGAGGGCCTGCTTCGTAGTGTACATGCGACGAGATTCCCTTTCCGATTGGATCTAAAGAAGGAAACACGAGTTAGGAGGATAGTCGGAGGGGTTTTGGCACAACCACTCCGACGCTCAAGTTAGAGAAGGTCTAGAAACAAGAAGAGTATTAATAATTGACTAGGTTGTCGCCCTTACCTCTTTTATAGATGAGAGTCCCTTTTTATAATGTTTCTGAGAAGAAATCACCTAAAGATGTGATTCTGTATTTTTTGGAGTTGTTACCCCCTGTATGCACAGTCTTTTTTATAGGATGTAAATGAGGAGTAAAGGAAGACGTTATGGGGCCACGTGTTCACATCCATTTTTCCCATATATCCTTGATGAATGTTGTCCTTTTTGTGGAGTCGGGAGCTCGACTTGAGAGTCGGGCTTCCATCTCTGGATCCGTGGTTAGAGTTTTTTTCTGGGTTTAGTCGAGAATCATATATGAGTTCCTGAGTCAAGCGT
>JAGFNQ010007808.1:230890-321074 GCA_024364735.1 Boesenbergia rotunda | reverse complement strand
TAGAGCATATAAGGACATATTCTATGTTAGCGGATCCGTTCGCCAATGGTTTGTCACCCTAGGTGTTTCATTAACATATGTAGAGTATGAATGTTTTTCCTTTTGATGAAGCACTCATTATTTAAGAATCTGTATTTCGTGTGTCCTCTATTTTAATAAATACATGTATTTTTGGTATGTTGTGTTGGATCAAGAGAACCGATAGAGGGGGGGGGTGAATATCGGAAAACGTTCGGATTTAAATTTAAGAGAAATTGCACAGCGGAAATTAAAACACAACACACGCAAACACAATTATTTTTACTTGGTTCGGAGCCTAGGTCGACTCCTACTCCAAGGCCCACGGTCGTTGACCGTTTACTTTGGGCAATTCTATATGAGGCGCAAAAACAGTTTACACAAATGGATTACAATAATAGTGTAATAAGCACAGAATTAAAATATTGCTCTTTTGTTATCGACGTCCGAGGTAGATCGACTTTTCGGAGCGGAGGGACATCGTCGGCTCGAGTTGGGAAGTTTCCGGAGCAGAGTGCGGGAGCAGAAGAGCGTCGAAGCGTTGAATCAATTGATGCTTTGAAGCTTGGGGTCGAGGGCCCTTTATATAGCCCTGGGGGCGCCCCCCCCCCCCCCCACGTGTCATCCGATCCGCCTCGGTCTCGGTCAGCGTCTAATCCCTTTACCTTCGGGATCCGCTTTGACCGGGGTGCCCGGAGCGCTCGGGGCGCCCGTATTGACCGGGTCAAACTTCCATCCGTTGGCTTCCAGGGGAGCTGCTTCGGTACTTGGCGCTGGGGGCGCCCGGGACGTTGGGGGTGCCCGGAGCGCTGGGGGCGCCCGGGAGTTGAGCTGTCGAAGCTTGCTTTGCTTTCTTGTGTTTTGTGTTTACCTTGGGGGCGCCCGGGACACTCCGGGCGCCCTGGTCAACTGTTGCCTCATTCCTTTGAGGCTCTCTGAGCTGCAGACACTCGTTCCTTCGGTCCTGCATCCAGGGTTAGTCCAAAACACAATAAAACAATAAAATATTAGTTTATACAGCCTTAGATGTCTTGGTTCTGACTTTGGGTCTCCAAAATGGAACCCTAGGTCGATCCGACGCCTACTGTTCCCTCGACGGGGAACGCGTCCTCACCTACTCCTCTCGGGAGAATGTACCTGATGCCAACCGTTCCTCTGGTTGGACTTTTGCCTCGCGGTCCTTCGCCGGGTCTTGGATGCCGAGCTGTCCTTCGCCCGGTGCCTAGCATTCCTTCGCTAGGGCTTCAGTCCCAGACTGTCCTTCGCCTGGCGCCTAGCAGTCCTTCGCTAGGGCTTTGTACCCTGGCATTCCTTCGCCAGTGCCTAGCAGTCCTTCGCTAGGGATTTGTATCCTGGCATTCCTTCGCTAGGTGCCTAGCAGTCCTTCGCTAGGGCTTTGTATCCTGGCAGTCCTTCGTCAGGTGCCTAGCAGTCCTTCGCTAGGGCTTTGTATCCTGGCAGTCCTTCGCTAGTGCCTAGCAGTCCTTTGCTAGGGCTTTATATCCCGGCATTCCTTCGCCAGGTGCCTAGCAGTCCTTCGCTAGGACTTTGTTGTAAGTACCCGTGGTTGATTTTGATGTGATCAACCGATTTATGTTAGGTCCTGGTATGTTTAATCCCTCTGCTAAGTGTGCAGGAGCTTAGGTACGGAGGAAGTCGAGCGTAAGACGTAGCGGACGAGAAGGATTGTGCGGGGAAGTGAGCCGACGGGCTCGGTACAATCCGAGGAACGCGGAAGCTACGGAAGAGTACGCCGGTGGAGCTAGAAGGACGTGCGCGGTGTCCGAGGGACGAGAAGGCGGGAGGAAGGACGCTCGAGGGGCGAAAGGCCGGAGTCGGGTTCGGGTGAGCCTAACTCCGGTTGGCCGGAAATCACCCAGAAGATGAACCAAAAGACTGATCAGTTTGACCAAGTCAAACCAGGCACCTGAAACAAAAAGAATTTTATTTGTTGCTGTGAAGATTCAAACTAGCAACCTCGCCTACATATATCACCAGTCTTACCGACTGAGATAAAGAAGAGATATGATTAAAGTTGTTGCGAGCAAATGATAAAGTTATTTATCTGTTGCGAGCAGAAGACAAAGTTATCTCTTAAAGGATAACTTTATCCTTTAATCAGATCCAATGGATGCAGTTTAATCCCATCCAAGATCAGCCATCCAGATTACATCCATGGATCAACGGCCAAGAGAAAATTCCTCAACAATCAACAATCCAGATTTATTCTCTTAGGCTATAAATAGGCTTAGAGTTTCAACCTTTTAAATGATTCTTATTCATTCTTGTAAAATCTCTAAAAGTCTAGTGTGCTACTTTTGTAAGGCTTCTCCGCCACAAGGAGATTTTTATTGAGCGTTAACCATCTTGGAAGCAACGACCAAGTTGCAACCAAGTTTTTCTTAAAGACGAGTGCCCTCTCGATTTTATTTCTTAACCGTCTATTCACCCCCCTCTAGCCGGACCAACCCCACCCTACAAGTGGTATCAGAGAAGGTCGCCGCAGAAGGACTAATCGCCGACTGCAGCAATTTCATGAAAAATGGTTGGAGCCGTAATCTACCCGCCGAAGTTTGAGGGGGAGTTCGCGATGTGGAAGCGCCGAATGCAGGTATTTTTTAAAACTGATATTGAATTGCTAATAATTATGAAAAATGGTTTTTCAGTTCCTAAAGACAACAACGGCAAGGATAAAGAAATAAAATCATGGACCAAGAAGGAGAAATCAGACTTTGAAGCAAACGGCAAAGCTGAATTTCATCTACTAGCTGTTCTTCCCGCGCAAGAAGTTAACCGCATCGAAAATTACAACTCGGCAAAAGAGCTCTGGGAGAAATTCCTGGAATTGCATGAAAGTACCTCAGAGCCAAAACTGAAGGCCACTTGGGACGAGTCCTCGTCAGAGGAGTCAGAAGGTCAAGAATACGCGGGACTTGCGCTGATGGCAAATCATCAAGAAGGGAGCACTGATGAAGGGGGAGAGACGTCAGAAGAAAGCGACGACGAAAAAGGAACATCACTTTTTGAAAGCGACCCGGTAAGTGAGGTTTGTTTTTTTCCTCATGATCAATTATATGCAGGAGTTAAAGCCTTGCTCAAATCTAATTGTAGATTAGAAAAAGAAAATTTGAAATTAAAAAATGAATTGACACTTATTTCCTCTTTTGAAATTTTGAAAAATGAAAATGATAATTTGAAAAACTTAGTGCAAAAATTAGAACTTGATATTGCACATTTACGCCAAAAGAAAAATAGCTTTCCTGATAATTTAAATTTGTATTTTAAAAATCATAAGGGTCAATTTAAAAATGTGCCCAAAAGCTATATTCCGCCTAAGTTTTTAATTAATCCTGTAGACAAGAACTTATTTTGGGTTCCTAAATTTGTATTAAACTGAATTTTTTTTGTTATTATAAATGTGCGCATTGTGTTTCTCTAACAAAAATTATGTCTTTTTTTATACACAATTATGCTGTCTATCTACTGGAACTTCTTTCAAAATTTTTTGAATATTTTTTCCCTCGAAATTTGAAATTAAGAGTTTAGAGGAAAGACTCATTACAATTTTTTTTTTCAAATTTTTCGAAGTATTGTTTCCAATTTTTTAAATTTTATTGTTCAAGAACTCCTATGTGTTGGTTTGTCATTTTTGGACTTGACGAACGAATTTAAAACTCAAAATTTTTTTTCCAAACTCATATCTTCATCTTCGACTTTAACAAAAATATTCAGATTTTTTTTACTTTTTATGAATTATTTATCGAAATATGATTTTTTTTTTTTCAAAATTTGATAGAAAAATATTTTGACAGGATTCGATTTTATTTTTGGAACTCCTCATCAGCTGTGGATTTATCAAAAAAAAATTTAGATTTTATTTAAGTCATTTTCTAAAAAAAAATAGAATTAACTTTGAAAAAATATGTCATTTTAAAATTTGAAAAATCTATGGCAACGCGATTTTTTTTTCACTTAGAAAATTTTTTATCGCACTCAAAAAATTTTCTTCTTCCCTACTTATATTTCCCAATTTTTTGATGTGATCAAAGGGGGAGGAATAGTATTAAGTTAAGGGATAGAATTTTAATTTACTCGAAATTTATGTTTTTTTTGAACTTAAACTGTTGACATTATTATGTATGTTTTTTATTTTGATTATCCTAATTTAACTCGGATTGATGCACATCAAAAAGGGGGAGATTGTAAGTACCCCTGGTTGATTTTGATGTGATCAACCGATTTATGTTAGGTCCTGGTATGTTTAATCCCTCTGCTAAGTGTGCAGGAGCTTAGGTACGGAGGAAGTCGAGCGTAAGACGTAGCGGACGAGAAGGATTGTGCGGGGAAGTGAGCCGACGGGCTCGGTACAATCCGAGGGACGCGGAAGCTACGGAAGAGTACGCTGGTGGAGCGAGAAGGACGCGCGCGGTGTCCGAGGGACGAGAAGCCAGGAGGAAGGACGCTCAAGGGGCGAAAGGCCGGAGTCGGGTTCGGGTGAGCCTAACTTCGGTTGGCCGGAAATCACCCAGAAGATGAACCAAAAGACTGGTCAGTTTAACCAAGTCAAACCAGGCACCTGAAACAAAAAGAATTTTATTTGTTGCTGTGAAGATTCGAACTAGCAACCTCGCCTACATATATCACCAGACTTACCGACTGAGATAAAGAAGAGATATGATTAAAGTTGTTGCGAGCAAATGATAAAGTTATTTATCTGTTGCGAGCAGAAGACAAAGTTATCTCTTAAAGGATAACTTTATCCTTTAATCAGATCCAATGGATGCAGTTTAATCCCATCCAAGATCAGCCATCCAGATTCCATCCATGGATCAACGGCCAAGAGAAAATTCTTCAATAATCAACAATCCAGATTTATTCTCTTAGGCTATAAATAGGCTTAGAGTTTCAACCTTTTAAATGATTCTTATTCATTCTTGTAAAATCTCTAAAAGTCTAGTGTGCTACTTTTGTAAGGCTTCTCCGCCACAAGGAGATTTTTATTGAGCGTTAACCGTCTTGGAAGCAACGACCAAGTTGCAACCAAGTTTTTCTTAAAGACGAGTGCCCTCTCGATTTTATTTCTTAACCGTCTATTCACCCCCCTCTAGCCGGACCAACCCGATCCTACATTTGTATCCTGCATACTCAGTGAATATTGTTAGATCACAAACAAACTTAACTTCGAATCCTTTGCCAATATCAAAACAAGGTTCGATATGGTGCTTCCTGCACCAACATGTTGTACGTACTAAAGTTTTACATGTGTATATGATTTTGACTCTGTGAACATATGGGCATCATGATTTACTATTACGATTTTGCATATGATCTTATAAATATGATATGAGACTGTATTTACTATTGTAGTTTTTTTATATATAGTTTTGTAAAATATGAGTCATAAGGACGAATTATGATTTACCATTGTGATTTAGAATGATGTTTTGGTAAATATGATTGGGATCCGATTTGGATCATAAGGAGGATTTATTGAGAATGAGCACTCAAATATCATATTTCGTGTTATTTTTGAACTACACATTCATATTTAATTTATGCTGTTAATGATATGAATGTTGTAATTACTATTGAATCTTGTTACAGTTATAGTAATTCTGACTTTTTTAGTCTTGTATTAATTAATTTAGCGGACCAGAATGTTTAAAGTAACCCATACAATTTTGACATATTGAACTCAACTATGGAGTTGTGTAATGTATAAGGGATCAAATATAATCCAAGTGAGAGATTATAAGATTAAGTCTACATGGTTGGTCTTAATCCAATTAAGTCTAGATGAGTGGACTTAATCTCTATAAGATTTCAAAAAGGTGGATCCGCCACCTCAACGGCCCCTTGGTCTCTGCCCCACGAGGTTTCCAGAGCCTTAGTAAATCACGGATTTACTAAGGGTGGAGATGGCGTCTGGGGGCCGAGAGAATTTTAAGTCAACTGATCAGGATTTTAACCCCGTACGCAGCTGACGACTCTCGACCCCATGACATTCGTTTCAAGTAGCAGGCGCCTTACCCACTCACCCAGCCCGTGGGGGCAGACTTAATCTCTATAAGATGAGTTTACACTTGATTAACATACACAACTAATTATAATTAAGAAAGCTAAATCTTAATTAAGTGATTTAATACTTTATGCATGAAGGGGATTTAAAATATTGGATATGAATTTAATATGTAGATCCAATAATCTAGTTCATTATCATTAATGATGAATGAACTTTAAAGTGGTTGGTCCCTGCATGATAGGATTTGGTATATAAAAGAAGAAGTGCTTATTAATTTGGGCATCTTGAATCATTAGGGTTTTGAGAGCTTATTCTTCCTTAGACTCTCCATTGAGATCAAGATAAGGTTGTCGATTAATCCTGTAGAAGATCATTCCATAATTGTTGGATAATCTTGTTGCCGAAGATATTGTGGAAATTATCGAATTGAAATTACAATAGCAAATTAGCCTTATTTGTTGAGAGACCAAAATGGATGATCTCAAGCTACTAGTGGTGCTGGTTTATGCCAAGTACTGCCAAGCTACCGATTGTTGACTCTGAGTGATGATTTGGCTGACTACGCAAGTTAAGTAAGAAAGTCACCAAGTCGGAAGTTGATTGTCGAGTCGATGCGTGCACAGCTTACTAGGGAGGAAAATTGCCGAGACGGGAGTTGACTGCCTTACTTTGAGCCATTCCCAACTATAAACACCAAGTGAAGTTGAGTGCTCCTGACGGAACGCAAAATCGGTCTCGAGTGGATCACCGAGTCAGGATGCAAATGGCCTAAATCATCGAGTCGGGAAAATGATGATGTCGAATCAAGAAAAGTTCTCCTGAGTGGATGTCGATTTGGAGAGGAAAATGTCAAGGCCTACCTTAGTAGCAATTGTTTGGATCGAAGAAATTTAGATATCTCCACAATGGTATGATATTGTCCACTTTGGGTCTAAGCGCTTATGGTTTTATTTTTGGATATTACCTAAAATATCTTGTACCAATGGAGATTTTTTTCCCTATAAGCCTATGCTTTTTTTTCATATATTTCCAATGTGGGTTTGTTTGCAACCTTGAAACCCAAACAATCTCCCCCTCAAATGAAGGACCACAGGGCTCCCTCAAGCGAAAAGTTTATCCATTTGATGTCTGATCCTCGACTCACCAGGTTTTCCTACCCCTCAATCTACCTGACCTACTAGGATTTCCTTGCCTGATGTCTGATCCACTTGATTCGGGCAAGGGAGCCCTTACTTCCTTTGTTCGAGGTCAATATTCAACTCACATGACTCAATTATATCATTGCTCTTAAACACAGTCGGCGGTTAGATATTCTCGCAGTCTAAACCTGATACCAATTGTTAGGACCAAAGAAATTTAGATATCTCCATAATAGTATGATATTATCCATTTTGAGCCTAAGTCCTCATCATTTTATTTTTGGCATTACCCAAAAGGTCTCATACAAATCGAGATATCTTTCATTATAAGCCTATAACTTTTCTATGTGTTTCCAATCTGAGACTTTATTTGCAACATTGCAACTCCAACAGTAGTGTACTTGAAACATAAATTTGCCTCACCTTCAATTGTGTTTCGAGGTTGTCTCGAGTTGTCAGTTTCTGAGGATACTATTGGTGCAATCGTCTTTGGGTCAAGGTTAACCAGTTCAACTAAACTCAAGTTAGCTCGAGTTTAAGTTTCAATATTTAACAATGATGTTTGGAAATGTGCGAACAAGTTCTAGTGGGACAAGGCAGACCTAGTTGGAAATTAGGTTAAGTCTAAGGCGTGTTAGTTGGAAGCTAAACAATTGGCAAAAGGAAAGTCCTAGTGGAACTAGACAAACCTAGTTGGGAACTAGGTGAAGTCCAAGGTGGATAGCTAGGAGCTAAACACTTGGTAAAAAGAAAGTCCTAGTGGGACTAAGCATACATAGTTGGGAACTAGGTGAAGTCCATGATGGGTTAGTTGGGAGTTAAACACTTGGCAAAAGGAAAGTCTTAGTGAGACTAGACACAACTAGTTGGGAACTAGATGAAGTCAAGGTGAGTTAGCTGGGAGCTAAACACTTGGCATGAGAGAAGTCTTAGTTGAAAACTAGACAACGAAAAATCCAAGTGGTTCAAGGATTGACCAAACACTTGGTGAAGAAGTTCTAATAAGTCACGGTTGACCGGATGTTTGGTTAGGCAAGAAAGGGTAGGGTAATTGATTGGGGCTATCAATTAAGCCCTCTCCTAATCAACTGAGTCAATCGATTAGGAGGCTTTTCGCGAGAACAGAGAGAAATGGGGAATCGATTGGCTAGTCAATGCAACCATTTCCAATCGTTTGGGTGATCGACTGGGAGAGGTTTTCTTGCAAAGGGAAAAGGGTTGAATTGATTGGCCAATCTATTCGGATGAGTTGAATTGATTGGTCAATTGATTTGACAAGGTTTTGTGTTGTTTGTCAAAAATAAACAGAGAGTTGCTGAATCAATTGGTCAATCGATTCTGCAACCAATAGACCGTGGCAATCGATTGGGAAAAGATGAAATAAAGCCATTGGAGGATGGAACAACCAGATGTGTTTGGATCTAGGTGGAATCGACTGAGGCAGTTGATTAGGAACCCTAATCAAGTGATATAAAGGGTTTTCGCAGCAGATTCAAACATAACTTCTTCTCCTCCTTCTTCGCTAGTTCTTGAGAAAGTGTTATTGCATTTCAAGAGATCATTCCAAGCAAGAAGAAGAAAGCAAGACAAGCAAAAATTTATTTGTTGTAAATCGTGAGTGATTTCATTTGTATTTGCTTATGTTCTTGTTATATTTGTTTGTGAGCTTGTACGTGGATTCTCTACCTCCAAGAAAGATATTCATAGTGGATGTGAGAATGAGGAGGAGTGAGCCTTTGGATTAGTTACCTCAAGGAGGCGAATACCAAGTAAAGTCAAGAGTGTTAGCATTGCTTCGAGTCTTCTGCGGCGGCAAATCTTCACGTAGCGAAAGAAGCTATTCACCCCTCCTCCTGTAGCTCTCTATTGGTCATAACAAGTAGTATTAGAATGAGGTTATTTTTTTTTGGACTAATCGCCGAGAGAGCAAAGAGTTAGATGAAGAAGAAGAAATTGAAAAGAAACCCTAATTTTAAGAAGTCAACATTAAGGGGTTCAACTACAAAAATGAAGTTTGGCTATAACACTTGAACACCTCCACTATTCGGAATGATAAGCTTTGATCTTTGGAAGTTAATGATAAAAAATTTCTTTATGATGCAGATAGAGTAATGATTTGCTCTAATAAAGGGTTTTGAAGCTCCAACAAATATCAAAGGAAAGCTCTTTAAGAAACACAAATGGAACGAGGAGTAAATCAAGTGATGCAATGCCAATAAAAAGGTAATTCAATTGTTGGTCAATCTATTGTCGAGCATCATTTTGGACAAAATTAGAGACTATCAAGATGTAAGGAGCTTTGGAGATAGTTGGCAAAATTTCATGAAAATCCATCCTCAATGGAAAGCAAAGAAAAAAGGCAAAGAGATAAACTCTTTGTTTCATGTGCAAGAGGAGTCGGAGGTTGAAAGGTGCTCAACACCCGTGGAGGAAATTCAAGAAGCATCCACCTCAATAGTTTAGGAGGATCATAGATCATTGATAACAGAACAAGAAGAAGCATCATCATCCATTGTCAATGAAGAATAGTCAAGTGCCTTATCTACACGTAAAGGTATAAAAATTTCAAGTAGTAGAAATAAAGATTATATTATTTGCTTTGAGTGTATGCAAAAAGGGTACTACAAGAACAAGTGTCCAAATTAGCTAAGAAGAAAGTTCATATAACTTCCAAGAAGAAGGAGAAGTCAGAAGAGGTCGACCCCATAATCCAAAAGGGCAAGGAGCAGATTGTGTGCTTCTCATGCAATCAAAAGGGGCATTATCGGAACCAATGTCTAAGAGGAAGGAATCTGACCAAGAATAAAGGAGGCAACTCAAGTCAAGGGGGAGCTTCTAAGAACAAAACCAAGATACCATTAGTTAATGGTATTTCTTTACATCATGATAAAAAATAAGTTAGAAATAATTTTTATCATTTTAATGTTATTTATCATGAAAATAGGAAACATGATAATTTTAAAAAAAATTACAAAGCTTTTCATACTAGGAGTACCACACATAAGGTTAGGTAAAAATTTAAGCCATTAAGTGGTAGATCTACCCAATCCAAGGCCAAGAAGAGAAATATCTAAGATTTTCATGAAAAATCTACGTTTAAGGAAATAATGATTAAGAATCAAGTTTTGAGGTCAAGATTTAAAAATTAGAGAGGACTCTAGAAAAATTGACAAATAATGTCAATGGTTCTAAAGGGAAAAACCTAGGTTTAGGGAAATAAAGAATATCTATGGGCTAGAAAGATTTAGGGTACAAACCTAAAGCTAAGGAGGATGAGTTCTCGTATCATAGAGTTTCATATGATTATGAAACTAAATCTAGGTCTAGGAGTCAAGTCAATATTACAAGGGAAGTCATCTATAGAGTTGACTGAGAAGAAACTAACATCACTAAGGCTTCTAAGAAGCATAGAAATTAAAGTCATTAGGGAGGTATCAAGAGATGATATCCCTATTGAAAACCTAAAACACTCAAGGAGCACCAATAGGTTATGGTTCCTAAGAGTGTGTTCGCTACACCCTAGATAGGTTGAGAGTATGTCAACCCAAATTAGAAGGGTAGTTAACCCAACTTGATAAAATTGATATTTTGGGGCATTTTAAAGAATTTTTTACCCTTAAAAATAAAAAAGTTGATATTTAATCTTGAAGAGTAAAATTGTGTCAAATTAAATTTTTAGAAGTTTTGAGCTTAATCAAATTGACACAACTAGGATAAAACTCAAACAAATGCCAAGTTGAGATTTTGATATTTTCTTTAGGGAGTTAGGACAACTTAGGTTATTATTGACTTAGTGATTAATAAATGATACTTAGATAGGAAATTTAGGTATTTTTTTAATGCTAAAATGCTATGTTTTGTTTGCCTTATCACATGCTATGACATAATGCCTCAACATTCATATTTAAGTATGAAAAATGATACATGTCATGTCATATATGCATTATGTAGGTATGATAGCCTTTCTATTTAAGAATATGCATTTGATGTATGCTATGATCATTATCATGCATTATTTCAATTTAGTATAATTAAGGACATTAACATTATTTGACATCCTAGGTAGATGATCAAAGTTTAAAATATCTAGTTCGAAATGCATGATCCCTTAGTCTTAGGGAAAGTCTACTTTTACATCTCATAAGACTATAAGTTGACTTATATGTGTATTGAGACATATTTGATACATGTGAGATGGTAGGAAGATGAATAAAACTCAAGGTGTTAATTTAGTGTATCTTATTGAGTTATAAGTTCATCAAAACAAATGATTAAGTAAACTTCAATCATTGAGAAAACTAATATACAAGTTACGTGCATTTAACCCAAAGAACATAGTTGGAAATTATTTTTGAAAACTATTTCAAAAACATTTTGGAAAACCTTGGTGAAGTCCATCATTTGATAAGAGACACCATTGATTAAGAGGATACAAAATGGAATGAAACATTGAAGTTTTTGAAGGTTTCTAATTTTATGTCAATCTTTGACAATGGAATGTATTTTCATATAAACTATTTTTCGATGATAGTATATGATATAAATAATGTCTACACAAAATTTTATGATTTATCAAAAATCATAAAATTATTTATGAATTTATGCATGAAATTGAAATTAGAAAATTTCAGAAAAGACTCAATCGATTACTGCCACGCTAGTCGATTGGTTAATCGATTGGTAGTGTATTTGCGTGAGTAGAAACTTACAGAATCGATCAGGTGATTGATTAGGACAACCGTAATCGATTGAAATCCAACTTCAATCGATTCGAAGGGGCTGGAATCAATTGGTAACTGAAATCAATCAATTAAAACCCCTGATTTTGGCTAGTTTTGACTAATTTCAGTCTATTAAGCCATGATTAAGTAAATTCACTGTTCTAAATCCTATGAAATACTTTTATAATTTATGGGTAGTGTTCATGATAAGAATAAGGAATGAATGGTTAAAAAGGACTAATTAGCAGTTAGAGGAGAGGTTTATGTTCACAATTGAATTTTTAAAACCTCCTAACTTCATATTGAGTTTTTTTTTAAACTTAGAAACTAAAAGTCATTATTGATGCAATGATAAAAGTTAGAGCATGTTTTTAGGAGATATCTTCCTGAAAAACATGATTTTCTTATTATTGATAAAGATAAGGAGACATTGAAGATTGAGAATCTTCGTTGTGATTAATGTTTAAGGTAGAGCATAGGAGACAATAAAAGGCATGCAATTTTTATTGGGGACCTTTGCTTGAATTGACTCTTTGGAGAGAGTTTTTGATATATGTCAACAGGGGAGAAAATATAGAGTTAAGTTAAACTAAAATGTTAGTTTAACTTAAATATATTGTCAATCATCAAAAATGGAGAAATTATTGGTGCAATCGTCTTTGGGTTAAGGTTGACCAGTTTGACTAAGCTCGGGTTGGTTCGAGTTTTAGTTTCAATATTTCACAATGATGTTTGGACATGTGAGAACAAGTCCTAATAAGACTAGATAGACCTAGTTGGGAACTAGTTAAGTTCAAGGTCGATTAGTTAGGAGTTAAACATTTGGCACAAGGAAAATTTTAGTGGGACTAGGCACACCTAGTTGGGAACTATGTGAAGTCTAAGGTGGGATAGTTGGGAGTTAAACACCGGGCAAAAGGAAAGGCCTAGTAGGACTAAACATATCTAGTTAGGAGCTAGGTTAAGTCCAAGGTAGGTTAGCTGTGAGCTAAACATTTGGCAAAAGGAAAGTCCTAGTGGGACTAGGCACATCTAGTTGGGAACTAGGTGAAGTCCAAGGTGGATTATCTGGGAGTTAAATACTTGGCATGAGAGAAGTTCTAGTGGGACTAGGCACACCTAGTTAGGAACTAGGTGACAATTAAGGTGGGTTAGCTTGGAGCTAAATACCTGGCACGAGGGAAGTCATAGTTGGGAACTAGGCAAGGGAAAATCCAAATCAGTCAAGGATTAACTGGTCACTTGGTGAGGAAGTCCACCACAGATAAAGGGTTTCCACCGCAGATTCAAACACAACTTCTCCACTCCTTCGCCAGTTCTTGAGAAAGTGCTGCTGCACTTCAAGAGGTCATTCCAAACACGAAGAAGAAAGTAAAACATGCAAGAGTTCATTTGTTGTAAATCGTGAGTGATTTCTGTTGTATTTGCTTGAGTTGTTGAATTTCTTTATGAGTTTGTATGAGGCTTCTTCGCCTCTAAGAAGGAGACATTCATAGTGGATGTGAGAGTGTTAGCATTGCTTGGAGTCTTCCGCGGTGGCAAATCTTCACGAAGCGAAAGAAGCTATTGACCCCCCTCTAGCTCTCTACCGGTCCTAACAGATACAATGGCAGACCGTGAGTTCGTGATCACCACCCAGTACTGGTGAATCACGACAAACTAAGAAAGTATCCGACTGCTATCACGGGTGAATCTACCAAACAAGTGCACGATAAAGAGGGAAAAATGGGGAGCAAGGTGGAAGAATTTCTAATTGCTCCATCTCCTTTGAATTTCTAATTGCTCCATCTCCTTTTTTCACTCTGCTCATGGCCTCCTCATTATAAGGGAGTTCAATCTCAGGCAATAGTAAATAACTGAATAAAGGTCATTCAATGACCATTACTTGCCAGTCTTGAAATGTCACTCGTTGACTGTTTCATTCGGCAAATATGAATTTTATTAATCTTATTAATGCATCCATTACAATGAGCAAATAGAATAATTATTTAGATTGGAACAATATTGGTTGATCTATTTGGACAAATTTTACCTCGATTGATCCTACATTTGACATACGCAGGTCGTACTATGATAAAAAATTCTATACTCTCAATATGACATATCAAATTAATATTTGAGAGTGTAAATATAATTAGGAGAACTAGAATAGTATATAAGACCTTGTTCCATATTATTCAGAGCTCTATAAGTCCATCAGTCGATTTTGATTGAAACCGACTGATGGACCTAGAGAGTTCAGAGTGATATGGAATAACCTTATATGTATATGTCTAGTTCTTCTAACTATATTCATGCTTTCAATATCATTTTGATATATTGTATTAAGAACAACGAATTGTTTATCATTAAAAACTTTTTAATCATTAAAAAATAATTTTAATCGATTGCTATGGTATAATAATCGATTAAAATTACTATTTATGATTTTAAAAATATTTTTAATCGATTGCTATACGGTAGCAATTGATTAAAAAATTTTATTTTTTTTAAAAATTTACTACTCTAAATACGGTATATCGAATTGATATTTGAAGCTATGAATATAATTCGGAGAATTAAACGAGTATATATGACATGATTTTATATCATTCCAAACTCTCTAGTTCTATCAGCCAGTGTTAGCCTGATTTCGACTAAAATCGACTGATGAACTTAAAAAACTCAAAATAATATAGAATCAAATCTTATATATTTATTTTTTATTATATTCATGTCCTTAAACGTTAATTCGATATATGCTATGAGAATAGTGAATTTTTTATCATAAAATATTTTTAATCATTTTTTATAAAATAATTTTTAATTTATTACTACAATATAACAATCAATTTTATTTTTGTGATTTAAAAACTAATTTTAATCCATTGCTATAATATAGTAATTGATTAAAAATTTTGATTTGTTTTTAAATTTTGTTATTCACAATATGATATATCGAACTCATATTTAAGGGTATAAGATCTTATTCTATGTCATTATGAGTTCTATAGGTTCATTAGTCGATTTTGATCAAAATCGACTGATAGACTTAAATAACTTGAAATGAAATGGATTAATTCTCGGGGTCATAATACAGAAGAAGGACGACTAGTTATCATCCCAGACATTCATGATTTAATCCCTAGTTATGACATATTTTGTAGAAATTTTTTCTCTGAATGGGGTGTGAACGTTGAGATGTTGGGCTTCTGGACCGTCCGCTGTAAGCGCTTTCTGACTTACCCTGGCGGTTGGTAGAAAATTTTCATGGAGCTGGATCGATCTCCCGAGATTTAGGGAGTGTTTGGGAGAGCTTCTGCTACCTGCTTTTTAGATTCTGACTACACAGATCACTTTTGAGTGTTTGGGAAGGCTAGATTCTGCTTTAGCTTCTGTTACTTTTGCTCAGAAGTTAGAAGCAAGAATTTGATGCTTCTATCTGCTTCTGCTTTTTTATTTATGATATAACATTAAAAAATAATATTTATATCCTTAAATAATATAACATTTTACCTGATTGCCACTTGCCGCTATATATATATTATATTTATATAAATTATATTATTTTTTATTTTTTATTAATTTTATATATTTTTTCAAATATTCAAATTATAAAAAAAATTAATTTTAATACTATATTTAAAATATAATAATAATTATATCACTATTTAAAATATAATAATAATTACGTGAATAAATTATTGATAGTATCGAAATTATATTTAAATAATTAAAAAATAATTAATTTATATAGTTTAAGGATATTATTGTCATTCAATTAAAAATTAAGTTTGAAAGTAATTATTCTCCTAAACACTCAAACTTTATCTTGTATCAGCTTTTGGCTTCTATTTTCAAACACTGCTTACTTTAGCTTCTTATTAACTTCAAGATAATCAATACAAGAATCACTTTTCAAGAAGCAAAAGTTTTCCCAAATACTCCCTTAACATTTTCAAACTACGTTAATCATTTTTGAAATGATATAAAATTATGTATTATATATTCGTCTTATTCTCTTTATTATATTTATATCTTGAATATAAGTATGATATATTAAAATTACTATTTATTATAATAGAAATAATTTTAATCAATTGTTATATTTATAATGTAGTAATTGATTTGAGGGATAAAAATAAAATTAATATAAAATTTAGTAATTTTAAAACTAGAGTATGTTATTTGAATATTTTAGAAATTTTCCTACAATGGGAAGGCCATTATTCTTTTCCAATAAATGGTTAGGTATAATAAAATAAAACATTTTGTAGTGGAATCAATAAAAAATTCCCACACTTTATTAAAAAAAATGATAGTGGAAGGGCGTAAATGGATGCCCAACAAACTATTTCCTGCCTTAGAAAATGCTCGCTCTCTCTCACTCCACTGCATGCATTTTGGGAAAGGCAGGTAGGGCCCATCCCTCCATTATTGGCTCGGAACGGTGGGGGGCCAGTATTCCGAACCAATTACAGACTGGCCTCGCCCTTTTATAAGGCCCTACTGCCCTCCTCCATCGCTGCGACGCTGCGCCGTTTTCTGAGAAAGGAACAGAGGAGCCATGGAAGAAGAGAAACAGCAGGTGGAGGATGTTGTTGGTTGGGCAGCAAGGGACACCTCCGGAGTCCTCTTCCCCTTCACCTTCCCCAAAAGGTATCGACTTTCAATTCCTTCCAGATATGCATAATTTGAAATACACAATTATCCTTTCTCAATCCTTTTAACTATTTCTTGTAAGCATTTGGCCGATATCACAATACTTTTCAGGGCCATGAAAAGCGATGAGATAACCCTGAAGGTTCTCTACTGTGGAATTTGCCACACCGATCTTACGGTAATCAAGAACGAGTGGGGAAATGCAAGATATCCGGTCGTCCCAGGGTGAGAATTTTCTATCTGCTCCAGTGAATTAAGCTTTATCTCACTAATTGGAGTCCACCAGGCATGAGGTAGTAGGGGTCGTAATTGAAGTAGGCTGTGCCGCTCACAAGTTCAAGGCCGGCGACAAGGTCGGCGTCGGGTATCTGGCCGGCGCCTGCTTCTCCTGCGACAGCTGCGGGGTCGGCGACGAGAACTACTGCGCGGACTTTGTCTGCAGCTTCAACAGCTCCCACCCCGACGGCACCAAGACCTTCGGAGGATTCGCCGCCTGCATGGTGATCAGCGAGCGCTTCGCGGTCAAGATCCCCGAGAGACTGCCCCTGGACAAGGCCGCGCCGTTGATGTGCGCAGGCATCACGGTGTATGCGCCGATGAAGCGCCATGGGCTGGACCAGCCGGGACTGCACCTGGGGGTCTTGGGGCTCGGAGGACTCGGCCACCTCGCCGTCAAGTTCGGCAAGTCCTTCGGAATGAGAGTCACCGTCATCAGCTCGAGGCCCGACAAGGAAAAGGAAGCCATTGAAGCCTTAGGAGCTGACTCGTTTCTAGTCAGCAGCAACGAAGATCAAATGAAGGTGCCAGAATCGAACCCTCATTGCACCAGAAAATACCCTATCTCTTACCATCGCACCTGGCATTTGTTCTTTTTGTCAGGCTGCTCGTGGCGCCATGGACGGCATCATCAGCACAAGTTCTGGTGCACTCTCTTTGGGAACTTTGATCGTCTTGCTGAAAGTTTATGGCAAGCTGATTTTGGTCGGCTCGCCGAGCAAGCCGCCGGAGCTGCCGACGTTCGGCTTGATTTCAGGTTAGCTAAGTCACTTCCACTGTTTGTTTTTGTGTGTTTCATCAGGTGGAGTGCTTGGAAGTAGCTCATAATTGGGGGGTGTCCTTTGCAGGAGGCAAGAGTATAACCGGGAGCATGATTGGGGGTTTGAAGGAAACGCAAGAGATGCTAGATTTTGCGGCCGCGCACGACATAGTTCCGATGGTTGAGGTCGTCGGAATGAACGATGTGAACGATGCGATGCAAAGGCTCGCGAGGGGGGATGTGAGATACAGGTTCGTCATTGATGTGGCCAACACCATTTGTGCAACTCAAGCATTGCAACAGCCAACAGAGCAGCTCTGAATGAAGTTTCATCTGTCCTTATAGTGCAATTCTGAGATTGGTGTGAAATAAACAAACGCCATGTTTGGACAAGTTCAAATAAAAGAACAGTGTGGGGATATTTACATAAGCATAAATTAGGCAAATTCTAATAAATTGCAAGATTTATCTGCATAATTACAAAAAAATGTTAAAATTGAATTAGAAGATCGAAATTGGGGGAATTTGCCCTAATTTCCTCGGTTCTTTTAACCCGGGCGACTCGTCCGAGTTCTCCAGCAGAAAGTCCCGGAGCGCCTGCTTCAACTCGTCGCGGTCCGCGCCGGCCACGAACGGGTGGCCCAGCAGGTCCGCCACCGACCACCGCTTCCCGCTCTCCTTGCGCAGGCAGCAGTCGATGAAGGCCCTGAATTCGTCCGACGCCGCCCCTTCCGGTAAAACCCCCTTCGCCTCCCCCAAGCAGATCGCCACCATCAGCGCCGCCCAATCTGGCGGCACCCCCTCCGGAAGCAGCGGGAAGTGTCCCTGGTGCAGCTCCAGCACTGCCAGCCCCAGGCTCCACACGTCCGCCGCGTACGGATCGTAGTCCGCCCCGTAGGTGACCGAGTCTAACCGCTCCGGGCTCATGTACCCGCACGTGCCGACGTACGAGTCGCACGGGTCGAGGGATCGCAGCAGCACCTTGCCCACCCCGAAGTCGGCGATCTTGACCTCGCCGGCGGAGTTGACGAGGAGGTTCGCAGGCTTGATGTCGCGGTGCACGATCCGGCGGGAGTGTAGCTCCGCGAGGCCGAGGAGGGCCTGGCGAGCGACGGCCGCCAGATCGGCCTCCGGAAAGGGCCGGCGACCGCGGCGGCGGAGAAGGGTGTCGGTGGACCCCCGGTCCATGTTCTCGAGGAGGAGCGCGACGTCGGCGGAGGGAGTTCGGACGAGGGAGTGGAATCGGACGACGTGGCGGCATCCAACCGTGCGGCGGAAGATGTCGACCTCGCGCTGCACCTGGTGGCGTAGCGAGACGTCGGCGCGGACCACCTTGAGGGCGAACACGGCTGCGGTCCGGCGGTGGCGGACCTCGTAGACGGTGCCTCCGTTTCCGTGACCGAGGACCCGAAGCGTGTCGAAGTCCGAGAGCAGGAAATCGGGATCATCGATGGAGAAACCAACGGAAAGAGTGCGAGCCGGCGGCGACGGCAGCGGCAGGGGAGGGGGAAGGAAGCGGCGGCTGTGGAAGTCGCGAGAGGGAAGCTCGAGCGCGAGCTCTGCATTCGGGAGCCTCCGATGGCGGACGATGGGCATGGCCAAGGGCGGAGAGGGAAAATAATTTTCGGCGTTTACTTCCATTGCCGAGTGAGTGGATAGATGAAGGGGAAATTTTGGTACGAAAGCGCTTTATAATACTTTTAAAGAGGATCCTTTATGTGGCCGTACGAATACATTTCCATAGAAATATCTCCGCACTTGCGAAACGAGTGGAAATAGCTTATTTTTGTGGTTTAAGCCAGAAATATGTATTAGTTATCCCATGGGTAGGGGTGCAAAAAATGAATTTTATCCAACAATCCCATTCGAATTGATCCGAAAAATATCAGATGGGGAGTTTTTAGATTCGAATTGGCAGATTTCACATCGAGTTATTCAAATTTAGGATTTAGTAGATTAAGATGTTTTTATATATATTAATATCAATGTTAATATGATAATAGAATAGTACTGAGATAAAAATAAAAAATTAAAAAAAAATTAATAAAAAAATTATTTTTAATTAGATTATTCGGATTAGTTTAGGTTTATTGGATTTAGGGATTTGGTATTATATTTGAATTGACACTCTTACCATCAATACTCTCCATTTACTTAGAAGGAAGGATTTAGAAAAAAAAAGGAATTTAATATAAAAAAGCTCTAAGAAAATAAGGAAAAAGAAAAAAAATTCTCTAAGAAAAAATATATTAAAAAATTGAATTGCAAGGGTGGTTTGTTGTAAAATAATAATAATAATAATAAAATATATATTTTATAAAATAAATAGAGAAAATATTTTTTTATGGATATTTTTTGTCCTCCCAAATAAATAAGATTAGAGTGTGAATAAGTTGAATTTTTAATTTAACGATAAATGAATCAAGTTTACTTTTAAAATTATTCTGAACAGTGAAAAAAATGTATTAATTACACTAATTACATTATTAAAATAAACAAATTGTAATATATATAAAGGGATATCGTGGAGAAATAGCATGAAACGCGTGTGATTTCTTTAGGTTTATCCATGATATTCTTTCTAAAATTTTGGGGGCAGAGTTGACGTCCATCGTCTATTTAAATCGTATTAATCGGCTCAAGTTTCGTCGCATAGAAAGTTCTGCGTGCGTGACAGGTCCTTTATCAATTCATATATCGAAATGCATCCTTAATTACTCAAAGCATCCTTAATTATATTATTTTTATTATTATTTATCGTGTATGATAGGGATGAGCAACCAAGGGGTAACACATGATATAGAAAAGCTATATGACAATATCCACCAAACTAATTCTATGAAGTCAGACTAGGAATTGAGCTTCAAAGGCTATCTCGGGAGAACAAAAGAGGTACCCTGTGGTCGGATCAAGAATCGGTCTCCCGAGACTAAATCGGGAGAACGGAAGAAGACCCTCGAGGTCAGCCAGGGAGATAAGATCCCGAGACTGACTCGGGAGAGTGGAGTCCAAATATCAGCATAGGGATAAGAAAGCTCGGCTTCAAGTACCCTCTCCTCCCTCCAAAATAGAAAAGTCATCAAATAATTATTGTTGGCAGCGCATGATAATTAGGGTCTTAATAACCACAGTGGTTGTTATCAGAAAAGAACAGTTATCGAGTAACCGATGATTAAGAAACGTGAAGGTGAAGGTGGGGACATGTGGGAGGAAGGCGTCATGTATATAAGATGTCTCGGCATCCAAGTAAAGGGGGTAAGTTGGCTAGAATTATAGTACTTTGATTTCTCGTGATTATCCCTAAGAGAAAGAGTTATGACTTGAGCTTCGGAGAGGGCTCCACCGGAACTTCTTCCGGTGCATCCCCTTTACGCTTGTATTAATCTTGCAGGCGTCGACATCCTCTCCCCGTCATCGTCGTCGTGGGCTGCGCTTTAGTGATTAGTCATCCCCGTCGTTCGCTTCCAGAACAAGTTTGACGTCATCTGTGGGAAACCTCTAAGCACCAGAAGGAACACTGTGATGGCAGATCCAGAGAGGCAACCCATCATTTTGACGTGGGAGGAGTTGGTGTTGGGTATGGCTTGGCGGGTTTCCTAAGCAAATACCTGGTCGATCTGAGAGACCTCTCTATGCCTACGGATTAAAAATTAATCCGAGTGAAGAGCCATCTCCCATCGACCATATCGTGCCGTATCGAAAGATTCAAATTGCAACTTAGCCAATTACCAAAATTGGTCTTGCAATTTGCTCGACCGTTCGACCGCGAAAAAGGCGACGAGTTGATCGCCGGCTTTTGTGTTTATGGTCGGGGTCCAGTTAAATAATTATTAACTATGATTCACAATCACAATAATTATATAACAAACATAAAACGACAAGGCAAACATATAAGACACAAAATAACGTAACGAAATGAGCCAAGGAAGAATATACCTTCCGTTACCTTACGATCTTCTACCGTATAACCCTCCCCTCTTGGACGTCGTGTGGGCGACGATCTACCAAGAACTGTGGTCACCAAGTTGATCCCTTCTCCTTGCGCCAACCAATCCCTTATCAAAAGGATACCGCCGGCCGCTCGCTTGGAGAAACAAGTTGCTGTTCTGCTCCAAGAAAATTGCCGAGACAATTTTCTCCCTTCAGACAATTTTCTCCCTCAAGAAATTACTGCCGAGACAAATTTTCTCCCTTGCCTCAAGAAATTGCCGTAAGACAATTGTCTTCCTCACCTCCAAGAAAATTGTCGATAGGCGATTGTCTTCCTCAGGAAAAATTGCCGTGAGGCGATTTTCTCTCCTCTCGAGGATTAATTGGCGTGAGGCAATTTAAGCCTTGAGCAATTGCTGTGAGCGATAGCTCGCAATTAAACTGTCGTGAGGCAATTAAAATTGCATGCATTGCAATTAAACTGTCGTGAGGTAATTAAAATTGCATGCATTGCAATTAAAATTGCATGCACTGCAATTAAACTGCCGTAGGCAATTTTAATTGCCTTGGAAATCGTGCCTGGGCAAATTAATTGTCTGTGTTTGCTCAAACCGCGAGGGAGAGAGAGGAGATAAGGAGAGGAAAAATTTAGGGCTTTCTGTGATCTATTGGATTAATCATCAACTTGGTTTCATGCCATCATGGGGTATATATAGGGCTACGATAGGGACCATGAGGAGGAATTGGATGTTGGCCTGCTAATGGACCCAGTCCATTAATGAGGATCCATTCCACTAAAGGGTCCTCATTGACTTACCTCACCAACTCCCATATTTACATATGGGCTCCACTTATTATGAGTCGTCCATCCCCCGAGTTTAAGATTTCGAATGCCCGTTAATTAATTAAATTACTGACAATTTAAATTAATTAACTTCTGGATTCTTGACTAGTACCACTCGACCTTATCATCATGCCGGATCAAATCCACCTGTAGGGTTTAGCATGATGAACCTTTCGAGCTCATCAAGGGGGCATCATCAACCTGACTCACCAGGACACGGATTTCGTCAATAATCAACGGCACATCATATTATTAATATTATCTCCCAACTTACCGGGCCTATCGATCTAACAGAATAGATCTCGCCCATTGGTAAATTAAAAAATAATAGTTAATAATATATGCCCGTTATTATATCGGGATTAAGGGATCGTACTCCATAATAAAGTTTGAGGTCCTATCCAATTATCGAGTCAGTACAAATTAGATAGCCTCGTGTTTTGGTCCTGCTCAATGTACTCAAAGCACACTAGTGTAATCCTATGGTCAAG
This sequence comes from Boesenbergia rotunda, assembly GCA_024364735.1. Classification (NCBI taxonomy): domain Eukaryota; kingdom Viridiplantae; phylum Streptophyta; class Magnoliopsida; order Zingiberales; family Zingiberaceae; genus Boesenbergia; species Boesenbergia rotunda. Next base: position 298,232 of record JAGFNQ010007808.1, on the reverse strand, counting down.
ACCAACCACACCTAATTACACTACAACCATTCCGATGGGTTGTCCAATTCCATCTCGGTTGTGAGCCTCTATTTATACTAAGCAAGGAACTGATAACATGATCTTCCGTGTGACACCACACACCATGTTATCTACAATGTAAAGTAATTGGACTTCATGCATGTACTAATATAAACAGGCACCTAGTGTAGTTGTGATTCTCTTTTCAAAATAAAGATGTTCATATATATAAAAGAAGCATGTCTTTCAGTATACACATCTAACAGTTGGATCATTTGGTTGCCAACGCCATCAGAGGAGCATTGGAGCATCACCAGATTGAACAAGCCGCCTCTCAAAGAGTGAGGCCCGATGTAGGCTGAGTGTCGGTCTCACACAACCAAAATCTTCATCCGTCTCGCCCCGGGGGGCCCGGCAATGATAGCCCCAGTGCCCAAGCGAGATTCCATGGGAGAAATGGAGAGGACACATTTTGCCGCCTCCAGCGTTTTACGGCAGGAGGATGAGTAGGGGAAGATTGAGGCCAACAAAATTCTCCTGAAATCTTCATTTACTCCTTTTTCTCCAGACATTGTAACAGATCTCATGCTCAAGCAGTTTCGCGGTCCAGGAATTGCTGATTACAATGGGAAGACAGATCTGGAAGACCACATCTGCAAGTTCGAGTACGCGGCTCTGTTACACCAATACACAGATGGTGTGAAGTGTCGGTTGTTTCTGAACACCTTATCAGGGGTCACCCAGAGATGGTTTTAGAGGCTGCCTAAAAATTCGATAAACTCCTTTCTAGAGTTTAAAATCGTCTTCCTACATCATTTCGCCAGCAGCCGACAATACTAGAAGACGACCTTAAATCTGTTCGCCCTGAAGTTACACCGAATTCTGGTTCACATGATGCATTTTCGATGAAGTTACACCAGGTTAAGTGGGAAGCAGTTGCAAGGAGCTAAGAGTCAAATAGACCAGGGATTCTAAGAATGGGTACATCTAAGTCAACCCAGTCAACCCTGATCAAGAGATTATACGCGACTATGACTACGGGCTCGAATGTTATTTGGACAATATCCCTGTAAGATGGACTGATGATTAGGACGTGAATATTATCACCTCGAATGCTCTTTGGACAAGAGTGTTATGTTGAATGGAACCCCTATGCATGAGTTTTGTTTGCATCATCATTTGCCAAGGAATTGCCTCCCCCTCGCTGTCGCAAACAATGACAGTTGGATACGAGTTTGATTCCTCTGTCTCAAGACAATTCTGTCTCCGTACTTCAAAATTGTCATTCATCGCACTGGTGGCACACCCGATTACCGCTCGAACATTACTAACGACCTCCGACCGTCTGTCTCGACCAAACTATACTCAGGAAAAGGTGAACCTAAGGGGATCGCCGCCAATTGACGGTGATCCCTTTGGATTTACCTGGCAGCGATCCCTTTGGATTTACCTAGCGGCGATTCCCTTAGATTCACCTTACCAAGATATAATTTGATCATGACAGATGACCGAAGACCATCGGTGGTGTCCAGGCGACAATCAAATGTGCCACTGACGATGAACAACAGTTCTGAGACAGGGATAGGGAATTTTCGAGACAAAATACCACGATTGGTTGGATAAAGGTAGACTAGTGCAATCTAGAAATTTTCTAATAACTGTAAGAATATTGATAATTTGAATAGATTTTAGTGCTTGTCGATTTTATTATTTATTTGATAATGCAAGATGAATAATTTATCCTTTCCCTCGTTTACTTATTATGAAAATATAGATGGATGGATTCACCAATCTCTCCGCTAATGCGTTTATTTGTTAATAAATTTTTACCCACCCAAAATTGTGTCGAATACGTTTCCTCCCTTCCCGTCGTTATCTCTCACATCCTATACTCCTTGTCCTTAGCCTCGCGAGAATGAACGGCGAACGTCCCCTCATTCCCGCTCACAAGCGGCGCCCGGTGAAATAAGGATGTTTTGAAATAAATAAATAAATAAGTTTAAAGAAGTGCAAAGTAAAGAAATAGGATGCCACAGAAAAAGGGAAAAGAAATGTGAAGGGGGAAAAACACTAAAAAGAAAGAGAAACGGCGCAAACTAGTAGCGACAATGCTGGGAACTCTAGCTTGCCACTTCGCGGCAAAGCTGCAAGTTTACGGCAACACCGCGAGTTCATGGCAAGGTCGCGAGAGTCTACCACCACTAGGATCAGACAAGCAATTTTTCTTGGGTGTTTACCATCGTTGGGAAAGTTAGTTCCGCCCAGTTCTACAAACGGATTCTAAATCTATCCGCCTAAACAGAAACACATGTTTCAACTCTAGCACAGTTCATCTTTTTTTCACATTCGTGCCCAGTGAAAATAGGGGATTAAGGTAGTCAATTTCTAATTCAAAGTGTGTAATTTGACAATTCACTCGAAGGATGATCATTTCATGTCTTAGGATTTATAACCTAAGTAGTTGAAATTGTTCAGCGGCAGGATTTGAATTGTATTCGATCCTGGCCCAAACTGAAGTCTGATGGTGGCAAAATAATCGCTCGCCTCATGCACCCCGTCAACCCGTCCCAAGATTAACACGAAGGAGGTAAATAACGAGGACTACTAGTCTGGATGTTGTAGTGCGTAGGGAAGACGGACATATTGACTTTGCCAAATTTTGACTCCCAGACCTCATGGTGACAACACTTATGCACTAATCATCAATTCATCCTGTGAGGACCTATCAATTAGTGCAGACTTCCTACGTTCATGATTAATTCAAGATGCCGATTCTAACAAAAGTCTAGGCAGGCAACTAAAGCCAGTATCTTTACTAGAAGGTTAGAAAAAACTGAGACAATTGTAACAACTCAATGCATGGAAAATATTGCAGTTCTTTAGCCTACCAGGTCCGTGAACATGCGCTGTTGGGGGAGGATTAGAAACATGTACATGCAAAATTTGGGAGAATAATCTAAAGTTCGTGAAGTACTTGGAAGAAGTATCGGTACCTGCTCTGACTTCAGTATTCGCCCTTCAAGTGTGGCAAAAGTTGAACCAGTTGATTCAAGCTCATTATCAACCATGTTCACTGAAAACTTTAAAATTCATGGCACGAACCAAAGGAGAAGCAAGAACAAAAATTTAGTCAGCATGTTGTTTCCGGGAACGACGAAGGTTGATGTACCAAGTGGCTAGCCGGCGGAGGCTCAATCCAACCATGATCTTCCAGATGGCAAGCATTATATAGGTAAGACTTGACCAGAAAAGAATCCACACTAATCTCCAAGGGAGTGGTTCGCAAGGGAGAAGTTTTGCATATACTGGGGTTAATACTCTGATAACCTAAACAAAGATAAATATTTTACTGAGCTGAATCATGATGGTCATTAGTTGTCACATGAAAACTACTACTTATAACCTACCACGCAGGCTGGTGCAAGAGGTATGAAAGTAAGATCCTTTCTCTGCTCATCAGGTTTCTCGTTCAGAGTCTGTCAAAGGAAATTACAAGTTACAATCTAGAAAAGGTAGGCAACTTGCATCAAATGCAGGAGTAAAGCAAAACTTAAGCCCAAGGTATGAAACTACAAAATATTGAATCCCCAAAAGTGAACAAAAAGATGATTGCATGGTAGAATGAGAAAATAAAAAACAATCATGTGGGCATTAAACCTTAATATAGTCCTTAATTTTTCTTGTCAATTGATAGGTACACTTGTTCTATGACATTTCGATGCTTGTATCCCAGCTCTTACACTGTGATATTGCAACTTCAGACCAAGATCAGAGACCAAATTATTTGTTAACTTTTGATTTATTATTCTCAAATCAACTTTGCAACTATCATTTATTGTCAAAAATATCTGTCAGGTCATCATCAGTATATGCTTTCCTGTGATTGCTCATATTTGTCTACCAAACAACAAAAGTTTCACAAACTAGTCTCAGTGCCAGATAAAAAAAAACCTTTGTTCTACCATGCGCAACAAAAAATCTTTGGAGACTTGTAGAGTAAATCAATTACAAAATCAGCAGCAAGCCAACATATCAAACATAGACAGATGGAAATTGTTATCATGCATGTATCTTCTGTCCTGTTATGTGTTTGCTCATGCATTATGGTTGTCAGCATTATATGTGTCTATAGCCTGTGTTCATTTTTTACTACTACTATGTTTGGCTTCATGTTTTATGAAATCTCGTGTAAAATAATTAACACATTCATGTATTTATTTTGGCTCCCAGTACATATCATCTATTGGGGTTGCAAGATTGCAAATATAATCCCACATTGAAAATACATGGGAAAAATCATTAGCTTATAAGGAAAGATATCTCCATTGGTATGAGACCTTTTTGATAGAGCCCAAGAGCAAAACCATGAAGGCTTAGGCCTGAAGTAGACAATATCATACCATTGTAGAGATATCTAAATTCCTTTTGGTCCTAACAATTGGTATCAGAGCCCGGACTGCCAGAAGGTCTAACCGCCGACTGTGTACAAGAGCTATAGACTAATCGAGTCATGTGAGTGGAATATTGACCTCGAATAAAGGAAGTAGGCTCCCGTGCCCGATCAAGAGGACCAAAAACAATGTAGGAAGTCATAGTTGCGACTAAGCAAGGAAGTCCTAGTAGGTCCGGTGAACCGAGGGGCAGGAAGACCCAGTGGGTCGAGAATCGAATACCAAACGAATAGGCTTTCCGCTCGAGGGGGCCCATAATCCTTTGTTTGAAGGGGGGATTGTTGGGGTTGCAAGATTGCAAGCATAGTCACGCATTGAAAATACATAGGAAAGATCATGAGCTTATAAGGAAAGATATCTCCATTGGTATGAGACCTTTTGGGTAGAGTCCAAGAGCAAAATCATGAAGGCTTAGGCCCAAAGTGGACAATATCATACCATTATGAAATATCTAAATTTTTTTATCCTAACATCATCCACCCACCTCTCCATGAGAAACCAAAAATCAAAATACCGAAAAATCACGTTAAGCTAAACAAAAACCAAACTGTTATATAAAAGATTTTGAGCCAACATCTACCTGCTTACAAAGATCTTCCAAAAACTCTGAGTATGCAATGGGCTTTATCTCATTGAATTTTGCCAGGAAAGAATGCTTGATTGCATCAACAAACACTTCGCACATGAAGACCAACAGAACATTCTAGATCATAATGAACAAGCATTAGAAGATTGCACAAGGCATTAGGGAATCACATCATGAACTCTTCTCTTTAGAAGGAATCATGTTTGTCAATGGAAGAATAAACTTACATTGAAAAAGCTTTCAAACCAGGATCCCTCAGCCTCCAAAATGTTCTGAGCCAACACAAATAGTACAAAAGCTGTGATGTGAAATCTCTCCACTATGTCTGTTCACCAGTGTTTGAAGCCCAACAAGGTAACAGAAATTAGTACAATTTCCTTTGCTACTTATCCACAATGTAGCAGGATATGGAAAAATATAATTGACCCAGGTTTCACAATGTAAACAAAAATCATAACAGAAGTAAAGGACTTTTTTATATTGCGCTTGCACCAACATGTAAAGTTTATGATACAATCAAGCAAAAAGAGGTGCATAATGCAAGCAAAAAAAAGTATGGATTGGTTGATTGGTACTTTAACTGACTGCTGATTACTAACAATGAAAATGAAGCACAGAAAAAATGTGAGGATTAATAGTATTATCTGGTAGGTATTAAAAAGTGGAAGGAAATTGAGTCAACAAAAAACATTGAGCTAGTCTAAGGATATAGAATTTACTGCATGCTAAAAAAAAACTATATCAACCATACATTAGACAAGAACACTGAAAATGGACTACGGACTTCAGGGAAACACAACTCTTAGCAAATTTGTGAAGGCATTCTTGTTGTAAAGAAAGCTATAAATGCTGGCCTGCGTATAGATGAAGATTAATCAATCATGAGATAAAAATGAATTTAAATGTATTTCCTGTTATGATTTTACATCTTTTGACTCAAGGCATCATCAGTACTGTATTATCAACGAGGCCAATCCTTTTCTGTGTTAGCTTAAAAATCATATTTTATCAGGAAGAGGATCTTCATGGGAAAAAAAAGTTTAAATGCAGTAAGGTTGTAGCATTTTACTGCTTCACTTCACAATCATTAACTTTAATCAAGTATTGACTCTTTTGATTTCTGACAATGATAAGAGATTGATATTAACATATAGAAAAGTCAATGGCCAACAATTCCTTTTAAACACGGGAATCAAAAAAACAAAATTCTTACATGAATGCATCACTTTTTGTACTTAATAGCTTGTAAATACTTAATTTACAATTTACATGTGAGCTTTCATTTTCTTTAATTTGGAATGCAGTACAAGATTGCTCAGTTATTTGCTTAAAGGTAGAACTAGAATTCTTGAAAGAAGAGAAGTTACTTAGGGCTTCCACATTGGTTGTTTTTAGGGGGTGTTACAACACTTCATTGGTGTTAAAACCAATGATGGTGGGTGTTATAACACCCACCAAACAAGAACGCGTTCAATTGTTTGACCGCGTTCATGTAATATTTTTATAAAAAAAGTTAACACGCACCATTTTCTCTCTCGGGTGCATGCATGCAGCAGAGAGGGAAAATTTATTATTATTTTTTTATAAATAATACTTATAAAATAAAAAAAAATATTTTACATAATAAATATATTTTAAAATATTATTATTATTTATTTTATATCATAATCATTTAAATTGTGTAAATAAAATTGAAATTGTATTTTTTAATATAAAATAAGAATAAAGATAAATAAGTGAACAACGAGACCCACAAATAATGAGTGTTAATGTTAAAATGAATGAGAGAGAATGAATATGTTAATATAATATGTATATGGCATGTAAACCCCACGCTTTTTGATGAAGTGGTGGGTGTTATAACGCCCACCAATGCGAATGCTCTTAGTAAGGTCATAGGTCCAGCTGGAAGATAAATTATATAGCATAACAGAGAATCAACAATGTGCTAATAATATGATGTATTATCCTCATGAGCTTGAATGAACTTCAGTCCAAGCTAATATAAGTCAGTTTGTCCTCGGGTGACATTGACCTTGTGTTGATACCAGATCAAATGAGAAGTGTATGCTACAATTTTTACAATAGCCATATTAAATGTTTTTGGGAACAATATAACGCCTGCAGATTCTGATATCTGTTCAACGACAAGACATAACAAAAAATATATGCATACCATAATTCTACCGTTGGTCTCAGATTATGATGGATGAATTTTTAATGAAGATCCTACTTTGTGTAACATTGGTTTCCTCTACCTTCTCTTACATACTAGCATAATTTCTTTCATTTTGGATAAAATCAGAGATGTGTATCAACACTCTCATGCAACAATCATTACCTCCCTACAAAATAGACTAATAGAGGAACAAGATCAAAATAATTTGTCAAAGACAAGCATGAGCATCTAAAAGGGAATATAACTGAATTCTGTCGTGAGCAAATCAAGACACTCTAGAAAGTATGAAAAACATGCTTACCATAGTATACCAAACTGTGAATATTTTCTTTGCTGACTCGTTTGAATACATTACTTTTGATCTCAGCAAAATTATTTGACACGAGTAGAGCCAGGACAGCATTATTGTGAGCAATAATGCAAGTTGATAATGTAATAGCCTGAGCTAACAATACAAAAGAATGAACAAGTATGGATAGTTAAGAAACAACAAAATAAGCACATCTTAGGACAAATTAGAAAGAGACAAAACAAAGTCACTAGAGATGAAAGGATATCAAAAGCAATGACAGCAATTGCTTCATCAAAAATGAATCTAATCAGGGCAAATATCATATCATCATCAGAGCAGGTTGAAAGTCCTTCTGCAGAGTCAAAGAGAACTTGCAAAACATCTTCACCAAATGACTGACAAAGTTTGTCAAATATCTGGAACAAATTTCAGAAGATAGCATCATTATTCAAAGAACAAACTAACATATTCCTCAGCCGCAGCCACTCACCTCTAATACATTGTAAACGACATACAGTTTAATTGTTCCTTGTCCTCGTATGAAGTGATATATTAGGCTAATATCTGTTTCACAGGAAAGAAAACAGGTTGTTTCACAGTAAACATGAGAAAATTGTTGTGAAAATATATAACAGTTGGGTGTGTAAAGGCAAGCATGTACCTGCTAACTGTAGAGAAGAAACTCCTAAAACTAACACAAAAAAACATCCAAAATCTGACAATTCAGCAGCACTAAGCCTCCAAAACTGCCTGCCAGAAATAATTTGTCAACAAGTACACAGTTCTACCAAGATGTTCAGCATTCATAAAAGAATAAAGGTAGATAAAGAACTAAAACTATTTCCCAAATCATTTGATGTCCTTTAGGTTGGTTTATGTTGACAGCCAAAGCACCCAAAATATTTACCTCCTGGCTAGACAATTCATAAGTGAATGAAAGAGCAAGTTGTTATTGACAAATAAATCATACCTATGCAACAATCAACTGAATCTAGAAGTTTTCATAAAGAGTTCAACATTGGATGCAAGGTTGAAAATCTCGAGTCATGCCAGAGTTTCGGTCTGACTGGAACAACATTATTTTGATATCATGCTGGCATTCTGATGGACGGTGTTGATGGCGAATCGAAGGTGGAAAGAAGTGATCAAAAAGGAATAACACAACACAACTATGTACTTAAATTCATATTTTGTTATTCACTTGGAATGGTACAATTTTAACATTATCTTGTATGGAGACAAACTAAAATAAATAATAATATCTCAATTCATCTGACCTGCGAAGAAGTGTATAGTGTTGGCATGAAACAATACACACTGATATGATTGACACAAAGACATATGAGACATTGTATGTGTCAAATGGTATCAAGTTTCGGTAATTTATTAGAATAGTACATTTAGACTATTTTGACCGGCATGGTACGAGATTTTAAATCATGGCTATATGTATTAGCAAAGTAAAAGAACAAGAGCTATAGCCATGCATTTCCTTTGTCTTGTTAGCATTTCCCAAGATCACATGTGTAATTGTGTTCGAACAGCTAAACAGGAATGTAATCACAAATTGGAGTTCGCAAAAAAAAATTTGATCCTAAAGCAAGCGAGATGGAAGTAATTCAAAAGACTAAGACTCACCTGGTTTTTAGTACCCTCCAAAGTGCCATAGCAATTCTTGCAGGCATTATTGTCAGCAAGGACAAAAATGACTCCAGACAGACAAAGAAGCCTGCAACAATAAGCTGCATATGTGATCAACATCAGACTCATTACACCAAATATGCAGATAGTGCAGCCAATATTAATATTTTAAGATGCTTGTGCCAATTTCCAATAGCTAATTCTTAACTTGTTAAATTTCATCGTGGGAAATAAAGAGCATGTGCAAGACATGCAGATGATTTAACAGCACACAAACTTTTCAAAAAGATACAGCTAGCACACAAACCTAAATGTTCTTTCTCACCCACATGATAGCAGGTGAATAATAATTGTTAATCAAAATTAATAGTAAAATCTGAAATCCTTTTGCAAAACAATAGAGTAAAATATGTTCATTGTGTTAACCAGAGGAAACTAGCCTAATCCATGTCATCTTAGGTTTGATTGTGAGCTAAAACTTTAAATACAAATCCTGCTCAAGGGAAACCAGTTTTTCTGGCAACTGCACAGATCTCGGAAACTTATAATTATAACAGAGCTGTCTTATATACAAGCATAACTTCAAAAATACTGTTCATCTTCATATGCTTGGATTCTGGATTTACCCTTTCGCATCTCCATGGCACATGAAACATAGTATTATAAACCCCCTGTCTTTTCTTCTCGTTGCCAGCAGAGATTGTTCCTCTAAGGGAACTACCACGATAAATCTCTCCTACGAAGTACTTACAAGGTGATTTGTTGGCGAAGGAGGCTTCTGCCAAGATCAATGTTAACAAGAGAACATATTATATTGAGACACAAATTTGATAAAATATGCAAAATGATTTCAAGCTATAAAAAAGTACTAAAAGATCATAATGGCAATTGAACAGTCTTACTGAATTCAGTCTAGCAAGTTCATTGAATTAATATGTCAAATATAGAAACTATCATATATGGCAACATTCAGCACACAGTTCATAACTCTTACATGATTTGAGAAATGGGGTTGGAGATAATATATGGGGCTCATTTCTAACTTAGCTTTTACCTTCCAGATTCACATCAATTACCTTTTGATGAACCGTAAACACAATAAATTTTCATAATCCAACCCCAAATGTACATTTCAAGAGGTTCAACCTCATTCCTGACTCGTGAAAACTGCTCTTAAATCCTCCATATCACCTCCTCTGGTTTTACTTTTTACCATGTCAGTTATGTATACCATTGTGTTTCACCCAACCCCAAGCCTCCAAACAATATATTGACTATCTGTATTTTTCAAACCAAAACACATGAATTTGTAAAAATCAAGTACTTTTTTAAAATCCAGAAGGAAGTGTTAGGCTCATCCTCCAGTCATGAATGCAAACTTGGTTATCCAGAAAAGACATCCAAAAAACTTAACACCTCATAACCAGTCATGTTGTCCACCATCCAGTCAATCTAGGAGTAGAAGAAAAAATCTTTAGGTTTCTTCACTGTAACTACATTGTCAACCATACCAAAAATTTAATTTCCCAGATGAAATTCACACAAAGCAACCTCCTGGTCATTCACGGCCTCCCTTATTTCTTGGCAAGAGCCTTCAATTGGATAAGTTGCATATTAGTCCAAAGGTGCAATTGGTGCCCAACAATTTCAATTGGGATCTCAAGCATGTCTTCCACAGACAAAGCAAAAAATGTCTTATATTATCTACATAATTACGAAAACCTCTCAATTCATCTTTACCCAGCTAGACACCTAACTTCAACTACCTTTCTGCACCTTCACCGAATTCATGCATGCTCCTTGGATACTTCAACAAGCTTGGCTCTAAGGCTGAACTCAGATTGATCGGCCTCAGCTACAAACTTTCTAGTAGATTATTCTAATTTTTCATCTTGAAACCTTTCTTCTACCTCTTCAATTTGATGTACTGATCTGGCTCGTATCTAAAGAATATAACAACTTTTCAACTCTACTAGATCAAATCTACTGCTCCAATTCCATTCATGGTTAAGAACTTCAAAACCAGATGATAAATTGATACAAGTTTTAATTTACTCAATGTTAGTCTTCCTAGAATCACATTTAAGTAGAGGGTAAGTCTACTATCAAAACGTTCCATGTAAAACCCAAATATTTGGTTCCTCCCAACAGTTATATCCAGAATTGTTATCCCAAAGGTCATTATATTTCTAGTCAAGTTTCTTAAAATCATACTCTCGGCCTGCATGTCCCTCTGTGTGTAATCCTTCATTAGGAATGTGTTGAAATACAACACTTCAACCAAACTATCAGAATACATTAAAACTCTTCTCCAGTAGGAAATTCACAGTCTAAATTTGAACTACAGGACATCCTGATGATTATCTACAACATCATTTAACAAAAATACTACTTCAAAATCATATTCATGCTCACATATTTTGCAAAAATAAAGACATCTTTTGGACATAAGGCTTAGACTCATTACTGCTCTCTCCTCAAAATGCAGGTCTAACAATAAGCAAGTAAATATGCTTCTGCACTAGTTCTCAAGTTTCCTCTTTTTCCATTTATAATCCTTGTTCCTTGTACCTAGAAACTTATATAAGTGTCCTTGACTTATTAATACTTCAATCTGAATCTTTCGATGAATGCAATCAAATGCATCATGTTTGTGATCCAGATGATATCGACAATACTACTACAACCTATTTTCTTATGTAATGCAGATCAAATAAGTTGAGGTTCAGACAACACAAATTATGATCTATGATTACCCTGAATACTTATACAGTGGGGAATTTAAAGGTATCTCCTTGAGCATCATCACTGATTGAAATTTGTTAAATTCCCTCAGACTCATTTTCTCCCGTCAAAGACTCCTTGGCCCCTTGACCATAAGAGGTTCAACTATACCACCTTATCTTACATGACATCATCTGAAGTAGCATACTTGCTTGTTATCTGCTGCATTTTAGTGTAATCCTTCAAAGGTTTCTTGTATAGGTGTGAGAGTTCAAACGAGCCCAAGATAAATTTAAAGGAGATATTTGGACAGTTGAATTTTAATTGTCCAATAGCCTAGCCACCTAAATGAATCTCTTCAAATTTTTCAAAAGGCTCATTGCTACCTTAATTTGATATCATTATCAACACTTCGGACTTTTCTACTATTATCAACAAAATAGACTTCAAAACTCCATACAATACTTCAGTTAACCTGACAATCTTCCCCAATGGCAATCAAGCAAAGAACAATGTGCCTCTCCTTGCATTGTTGTTGGGAAAACTTGGCACATTAGCTATCTGATATCCCATGCAAAGACACTCAAAAATTAAAATCATGAACACATTTTGATGGGTCAATACTCCCTCCATATGTAATATGTACCCATGTACAAGACCTAGAAGTCCTTCAGGATACTTTAGCAGTGAATTCATCACTTCTGAAAATTTCATCTCTACCACAACTGAATCAGGCGAGATCTCTAAACTTGTGGTTGAACAATTCATTCACTTGCAAGAGAGATTCCTCAAATTATAGATTAACCTCTTCTCTTCACTTTCTCTTGTATCTACACCTAGCCCCTTTCTACACGCAGTGCTAAATCTGTTATTGTCAGTTGTCAAAGCTATGACAGATAAAGAAATTTGCTAGCTTTTGAGTCCAGTTTGGGCCTTGATTTGGGAAGTTCACTTGAGAATATTAGGTAAGAGAAGATTTCAGCAGGCTTGCATAGTAAATCATATTTAGCTCAGCCAAATTACTAGGAGTTCAGTCAAAGTAAGTTGGGTTCAGTCAAACTGTAAGCAGATCATCTGAGGTTAATGGATTTGGGATTGACTTGGGCAATTGGAGTAAAGGTGGAGCTAAGTTATGGGATGTGGTGTCATGGTGGAACAATTTGGAGTGGTAGTGACTTAAGAAATTAGGCTTCAGTGGATGGTATTGCATTTTGTTCATAAAGGGCAGCCCGGTTCACAAAGCTCCCGTCAATGTGGGTCCCAGGGAAGAGTCTATTGCATTTTGTTCATACAACAACAACCAAGCCTTATCCCACTAGGGTCGGCTATATGGATCCTTCTACGCTATTAAGTTTTATCCTCTATTATATCATCATCTATATTTAAATACATTTTATATTGTTTTATTGTTGCTTACCAAGTCTTTTTTGACCTTCCTCTCCCTCGTTTGATGTGTGTATCAAATTATAAATCACTTCCCCCCATTAGATGGATATTGTCCTTGGACTTCAGTGGATGGTATTGCATTTTGTTCTTACTTTTTGCCAACCTTCGAATAAAAGCTCATTGGGAGTGAGTGATCGTTATAGATTTCACATAAAATCTAGAGAAGAATATTCACACAGTGGACATGTTCATATAAAAACAATAAGAATATTTCGTTTTCACCATTGGTTCTCAACCAAGCACATGCCTTGCCATGGAAAGCAGGAATATGCATAGATAATAGATAACAGTTTATACTGATTTTGTCTTTGCTTTCTGATGTTCTTCCTTTTTATGTGAATCAGAACTTTGAAACAAGGTAACTGGTTTTGTGCTGTGTAATTTTGTTATCATGCAACGAAAATTGCAAGATCCCTACAGCCTTTGCTATCAAGAAAACCATACCAGACATTTTTTTATTATCCTTTAAAGATTTTACCTTCTAAAATAGATGGATCTTTTGCCATAACCTGGTTCCAATCTAGTGACTCTTCCTTGTCCAATTTCTTGTTCGCCTCATCAGATTCGAGCTTCCACAACCTGTCTGTGTTCTCCCTCGTCGTCACTTCCACCGCCCCAGGATCCTCAGCCGCGCTTCCTTTCACATTCCTCTGCCTCAACTCCGGCAAAGCGACGAAACTCACCTGCGAGCTCTGAACCGCCGTCTCCTCTACCGTGCAAATAGTTTCCACCACGGACCTTTTCACCAAAACACTGACCGCGGTTCCATCGTGGAGGTGTCCGTTCCCGAGCACCGACGGACTCTCCTCTCTCAATTCCGTTGCAGGGATCGGATCCCCCAACGCAGCTCTCCTCGACACAACCTTATTCTTCTTAGTGGTCTTGTGCCTCCGCTTCCGACTGGGCAACCGGTCGTCGCCATTTTGGAGCATAGTGCCGTCATAGGATCCTTTTAAAGGCTTGCTTTCGTCACCGGAGGTATCTACGGCGAGGAGGTCGAAGGACAGTTTGCCCCTGCCGAATCTATCAGGCATGACAAAGCCAGATAGATTCCGATCGGATGAAGACAAGAAAAGGAGTGGCGGAGTCAAGAAACCCTAGAGGCTTCCTTCGACGCGACGAAGAAGATGGGGAGGCGAGGCGATCACGAAACCGGGGGAGGTGAGAAGAGGGCCGCAGGAGGGGTGCACGCCGGAGAAGTAACGCCCGATATCTGGCGGCAGGCGAATCGGGTCTGACCCGAACTCTAATTTACGTATGTTTATAAAATTTCATTGCAATAAGGGATCGGTTCCAAATTAATTTTTAGAGATTTCCTCATGCCCGTTTCCTTTGTTAAATTAAAAGTTAATTTGTATAAGTAAATTAGGGGGTCAAATTAGAAGAAAAAAGAATGTGATTAAGGAAATACGCCATTTTAGTATTCATGAATTAGTATTTTGTCCCTTTTTCCAAATAAGTCAACAGACAACATTTGTAACTGCTATAAAATTATAATAACTATGATATCATAATTGTTTTAATTATAACCGTTGTGATTTATAGTTATAGCATTTACGATTTTATGACTGTTATAACTATAATAGTTGTAACAATTACAGTTTCGTAGCTGCTATAATATAGAAAATAATCTTAATAAATAAGACAAATTCTTTGAAGCCTCCAAACTGTCTTTAAACGATATTTTTTTGGCCTAATACTAAATCATTACGGTTACATGCGATAATAATTGTAAATCTCATAATTAATTGTGAATCTCATAACAAATTTCGATTTAATATATTATGCATCATGTGGTTATCCTAGTCAAAAATTATAAAATCTTAAAACTTACATAACGTTCACATTATAACATTTTGGGTTTCGTAGTTATTACAATTGTATGGTAGCAACTACGAAATCACAGATGCTATAACTATGTAACAGCTATAGGTTCATAGCTTTTAAAACATGCCCTTGATTTAAGATTTAGACAGGAAATATAAATTGTTTCTGCCTGAGAGTGTTGAAAAATGAGTCATTGATGAGTTGTCCTCGGTGTTGATTGAATTATCGAACTACAAGGAAGAACCAAGAGAAGGACGCTGAAGGCGAAAGAAGAATACTGATAAACAATGCCGACAATGGTGTAGAAAGAGAGGGAAACAGAGAGTTAGAAGGAAAGTCAAGGGTTCTCCGTCTCAGCCACTCCGACACTCAAGTCGATTTTTGACAAGGGAGAAAAATGGATATGAAGAACAGTCTAGAGTAAAGTATTTGTGAGCACATATATGATAACGCACTTGAGCCCGCGAGAATGAGTTCCTTTATAATATCGTTAAAGTGGTATTCTCTATTCATTAATTATACGTTGTGTCACAATAAGAAAAAGGGTCGTGTCGTCGTATTTCTACCATATCAAGTTGTCGCTATTAGGGAACGTAGAGAGCTAGTGGGGGGAATAGTCTTAATCACTTATTCGATGAGAATTTGTAGCAGAACACTCGAAGCAATGCTATCACTTTCATTTTACTTGGTCTCCACCTCTTTGAGGTGACTAATTCAAGGATCTACACCATGCACACAACTCCACTATAAATATACTCATTCTCAGAAATAATCCGGAGGTGGAGAAACCTCGTACAAATTTAAATACAAGAAATACAAATAATAAATTCAAACTATATTATAAAAGAAATCGAAAATGAATACAACAATAAACTTGCATTGTTTGCTCTTTTCTTACTTTGGATTAGCCACTTGTTGACTCGAAAATGCAACGGCGCTTCACTCTAAAATCACCGAAAACTGCATAGAGAAAACCCTAGACAAACTCCCTTTTATACAGATGTTGCTCGAGCTATTTTTCACCGAATAATTGATTAGAATTACTCCTAATCGATTGTCCTGTAGCATCTACCCATTCAAATCTACAAAAAAAAACTTTTTTTTGGAATGCTTAATCAATTAGTCAGTCAAGCCAATCGATTAGGAAGCCTCTATTCGATTGTCCCAATCGATTTCGAGACTTTCTGTGCTATCACGAAGAAGCTCTCGATCGATTATCTTAATCAATTGGTTTGGCCTTAATCGATTGTCCAATCGATTCCAAACCTTACCATGCTTCATAAACACACAGCTCCCAATCGATTAGGAAATCAGCCTAATCGATTTGAGCTTCTAATCGATTAAGAAGTCTTCTTAATTGATTCGGACCTCTTCTGTTCGATTGAGAAAATAGCTTTAATCGATAAGACCAATCAAATAGGCTCAGCCTAGTCAATTGATTAATTGACTCAGGGCCTTTTGTGTCTTATCGCGAAAACTTTCCTAATTGATTATCCTAATTCACTAGCTTAGGGTCAATCGATTAGGGTAATCGATTGTCCAACCCTAACTTTATCCGAGTCTAGGGTTCTCTTGCCCAACATTCGGTCAACAACAACTTATTGGGACTTTGCGTTGTCTAGCATCCGATCAGTCTTGACCTACTATGGCTTGCTTACTAAGTGTCTAGTCATTCCTTAACCGACTTGGATTTTCCATCTTGTTCCAAATTTTTATTGGAATTTTCTTTGCCTAACCTCAGTTAGGGATAGTCACTCTCAGTAGATTTCCACCTTGCTTAATCGCAGTTAGGGCTTTCCTTTGCCAACGTACGATCCTCCTTAACCCACTTGACTTTCCTTTGTCTAATCCCAGTTAGGACTAGTCACTCGGTAGACTTCCACCCTTCTTAACTGCAGTTTGGGCTTTTCTTTATCTAACCTCTAGTTAAAACATTTCCTTACCTAACCGCAGTTAGAACTAGTTACTCAATAGACTTCTCATCTTTGTCTAATCGCAGTTAGGATTTTCCTTTGCCTAACCTCGAGTTAAGACTTCCCGAACAAGTATCCGATCACCCCTTGACCTATTTGACTTCTCTCTCATATATTATCAAATATTCAACCAATTTTGACTTATTTGATCTCTTCTCACATATTATCTAAATATTGAATCTTAAGCTCGAGTCAACCCGAGCTTAGTCAAACTAATCAACCTTGACCTAAAGAAGATTGCACCAACAGTCACATCACTCATATCTTGTACCAGTATAATTATATTATCCCATGCGCTCTGACAACCCACGTGTTGTGCCACTTATGGCGTTAACCCATGAAATATGAAACTTATTGGACCTTAGGGGCTCGACTGACTAAAAAGGGTCGAGTTGGGTTGGTGAAATTGAGTCGAGTAGGGCAATGAGTCGGGAGAGTTAAGACCTAGGAGTCAGGTGGACAGACCAACAAAATCGGAGTTGATTGAACAAAGTGTGAAGTCAGGAGAGCTAAGCCCTATGAGTCGGGCAAACCAACCGGTAGAATCGGAGCTGACTGAGCAGAGTGTGGAGTCAAGAGAGTTAAACCTCGAGAGTCGAGCAAACCAAACGGTTGAATCAGAGTTTGAACAGAGTGTGGAGTCGGGGGAGCTAAGCCTTGGGAGTCAAGCAGACCGACTTATAGAATTAGACTTGATTGAGTGGAGTGCGGAAGGGTGTAAGATTAGAGGAACCAAACAAGATTAATCATCCCAGTGGTGGGCCCAAACAAGGAAGAACATAGAGACATCTCGGATAGCCTGATCGGATTTGACCAATATGGACTTTGACCTCCATCTCAATAAGAATATCGACCTCTGATCCTATCTAAAATCGGTGTAGGTCGGAATATAGGTGGTTTAGCTTCAAAGTTGACTGAAAAAAAACCTTGAAAAAAAGACACCTGCAAACTCATAAGGTATGGAGGAAAAAGGAGCGTTAGTAAGCAAGTCAGGAGATGCCTCGGCGTAGCCACTCCAATGCTCATGTGGTCAGGATGATTCGACAAAAAAGTGAAAAGAGTTAGTTGATCGACCCATGGAGTCATAATGAGCATGACCCTTGGGGATCAAGAGAATCTGATCGCAGGACATCTCTGAAATGATTAAGCATGTTGGTTTGGAGCATATGTTAAGATTAGGCTAGCTAGTTCAATTAGCTGATGGTCTTCCAAGCTCGACAGAATGTGACACTGCATCAAGGAGAGAAGAACCCTCGGGCTAGAGATAATTCGCTCGGCTAGGTGTCTTGGAACTGAGAAAAGTTCGGTCAATTGGTTGATCGTCTAATTTTTCATATAGAAGCTTCCAATATCTTCGGGATCGAGTGTCCACAATCATAGTCACATTGTTCTGGCTGAGCTTTGGCTATCTATTAGTCAATGGTTGACCATCTGATCTTATATGGAGGTTTTTAATATCTTTCGTATCAACTTTTTTTATTTACGTGGAGTACTCTCTGAAAGTTTTTGATACTCTCTGCATTATAGATGATAGATAATAATAAAAATAATATAACCAAGGATACTTTGAGTAATTATCCAAAAAGCTAAGACCTTTCAAAAAAATTCAAAGTAGGACGGTATCTCGATTAAAAAAAATGAGAGGTACGTTTTATTTTTATTTTTTCTTAAGTAGTTGTTATAATACGTTAAAATCCAACTATTTACTTTGATTAAAAATACACGTCGCCTTGCGTCATCATTGGCTTCCCGCTCAAGTTACGACCTTTCTGTGCTGCCACTTGGAATTTTAGATGAGCTCTCTGGATGAAAGATGCTTGCGCTTCAAACAATCATATTTTCTAGGGAGATTTTTTTTTAATTAATAATCCTTTTTTGTCTAATTTTTATTCTTTAGATTTCGTCTATTCATTTCCTTCTAACTTATTTATTAAAATTTAGCAAATCCAAAAAACCTGGAAAAAGCATTTCGATATTTGAATTGGTAAAGGACCTGTCACGCACGCAGAACTTTCTATGCGACGAAACTTGAGCCGATTAATACGATTTAAATAGACGATGGACGTCAACTCTGCCCCCAAAATTTTAGAAAGAATATCATGGATAAACCTAAAGAAATCGCACGCGTTTCATGCTATTTCTCCATGATATCCCTTTCTATATATTACAATTTGTTTATTTTAATAATGTAATTAGTGTAATTAATACATTTTTTCACTGTTCAGGATAATTTTAAAAGTAAACTTGATTCATTTATCGTTAGATTAAAAATTCAACTCATACACACTCTAATCTTATTTATTTGGGAGGACAAAAAATATCCATAAAAAATATATTTTCTCTATTTATTTTATAAAAAATATATTATTATTATTATTTTACAACAAACCACCCTTGCACTTCAATTTTTTTATATATTCTTTTCTTAGAGATTTTTTTTTCCTTTTCCTTATTTTTTTTAGAGCTTTTTTAGCTTAAATTCTTTTTTTTTTAATCCTTCCTTCTAAGTAAATGGAGAGTATTGATGGTAAGAGTATCAATTCAATCGGATACGAATATAATCCCAAATCCCTAAATCCAATAAACCTAAATTAATCCGAATAATCTAATTAAATTTTTTTTTATTTTCCTCTTAATTCTTTATTTTTATCTCAATACTACAATATTATCATATTAACATTGATATTGATATATATAAAAACATCTTAATATATTAAATCCTAAATTTGAATCAACGCAAATTAACTCGACGCGAAATCCTCCAATTCGAATCTAAAAACTCCCCATCTGATATTTTTCGGATCAATTTGAATGGGATTGTTGGATAAAATTCATTTTTCACACCCCTACCCATGGGACAACTAATACATATTTCTGGCTTAAACCACAAAAATAGGCTATTTCCACTCCTTTCGCATGTGCGGAGATATTTCTATGGAAATGTATTCATACGGCCACATAAAAGGATCTTCCGAAGGATCTTCGTTAAAAGTATTATAAAGCTTCTTCATACCATAATTTCCCCTTCGTCGATCCACTCACTCGGCAATGGAAGTAAACGCCGAAAATTATTTTTCCTCTCCGCCCTTGGACATGCCCATCGTCCGCCATCGGAGGCTCCCGAATGCGGAGCTCGCGCTCGAGCTTCCCTCCCGCGACTTCCACGGCCGCCTTCTCCCTCCCCTGCTGCTGCCGTCGCCGCCGGCTCGCACTCTTTCCGTTGGTTTCTCCATCGATGATCCCGATTTCCTGCTCTCGGACTTCGACACGCTTCGGGTCCTCGGCCACGGAAACGGAGGCACCGTCTACGAGGTCCGCCACCGCCGGACCGCTGCCGTGTTCGCCCTCAAGGTGGTCCGCGCCGACGTCTCGCTACGCCACCAGGTGCAGCGCGAGGTCGACATCCTCCGCCGCACGGTTGGATGCCGCCACGTCGTCCGATTCCACTCCCTCGTCCGAACTCCCTCCGCCGACGTCGCGCTCCTCCTCGAGAACATGGACCGGGGGTCCACCGACACCCTTCTCCGCCGCCGCGGTCGCCGCCCCTTTCCGGAACCCGCTCTGGCGGCCGTCGCTCGCCAGGCCCTCCTCGGCCTCGCGGAGCTACACTCCCGCCAGATCGTGCACCGCGACATCAAGCCTGCGAACCTCCTCCTCAACTCCGCCGGCGAGGTCAAGATCGCCGACTTCGGGGTGGGCAAGGTGCTGATGCGATCCCTCGACCCGTGCGACTCGTACGTCGGCACGTGCGCGTACATGAGCCCGGAGCGGTTAGACTCGGTCACCTACGGGGCGGACTACGATCCGTACGCGGCGGACGTGTGGAGCCTGGGGCTGGCAGTGCTGGAGCTGCACCAGGGACACTTCCCGCTGCTTCCGGAGGGGGTGCCGCCAGATTGGGCGGCGCTGATGGTGGCGATCTGCTTGGGGGAGGCGAAGGGGGTTTTACCGGAAGGGGCGGCGTCGGACGAATTCAGGGCCTTCATCGACTGCTGCCTGCGCAAGGAGAGCGGGAAGCGGTGGTCGGTGGCGGACCTGCTGGGCCACCCGTTCGTGGCCGGCGCGGACCGCGACGAGTCGAAGCAGGCGCTCCGGGACTTTCTGCTGGAGAACTCGGACGAGTCGCCCGGGTTAAAAGAACCGAGGAAATTAGGGCAAATTCCCCCAATTGCGATCTTCTAATTCAATTGAACAATTTTTTTTTGTAATTATGCAGATAAATCTTGCAATTTATCAGAATTTGCCTGATTTATGCTTATGTAAATATCCCCACACTGTTCTTTTATTTGAACTTGTCCAGACATGGCGTTTGTTTGTTTCACACCAATCCCAGAATTGCACTATGAGAACAGACGAAACTTCATTCAGAGCTGCTCTGTTGCAATGCTTGAGTTGCACAAATGGTGTTGGCCACATCAATGACGAACCTGTATCTCACATCCCCCCTCGCGAGCCTTTGCATTGCATCGTTCACATCGTTCATTCCGACGACCTCGACCATCGGAACTATGCCGTGCGCGGCCGCAAAATCTAGCATCTCCTGCGTTTCCTTCAAACCCCCAATCATGCTCCCAGCTATACTCTTGCCTCCTGCAAAGGACACCCCCAATTATGAGCTACTTCCAAGCACTCCACCTGATGAAACACACAAACAAACAGTGGAAGTGACTTAGCAAACCTGAAATCAAGCCGAACGTCGGCAGCTCCGGCGGCTTGCTCGGCGAGCCGACCAAAATCAGCTTGCCATAAACTTTCAGCAAGGCGATCAGAGTTCCCAAAGAGAGAGCACCAGAACTTGTGCTGATGATGCCATCCATAGTGCCACGAGCAGCCTGACAAAAAGAACAAATGCCGGGTGCGATGGTAAGAGATAGGGTATTTTCTGGTGCAATGAGGGTTTGATTCTGGTGGCACCTTCATTTGCTCTTCGTTGATGCTGACTAGAAACGAGTCAGCTCCTAAGGCTTCAATGGCTTCCTTTTCCTTGTCGGGCCTCGAGCTGATGACGGTGACTCTCATTCCGAAGGACTTGCCGAACTTGACGGCGAGGTGGCCGAGTCCTCCGAGCCCCAAGACCCCCAGGTGCAGTCCCGGCTGGTCCAGCCCATGGCGCTTCATCGGCGCATACACCGTGATGCCTGCGCACATCAACGGCGCGGCCTTGTCCAGGGGCAGCCTCTCGGGGATCTTGACCGCGAAGCGCTCGCCGATCACCATGCAGGCGGCGAATCCTCCGAAGGTCTTGCTGCCGTCGGGGTAGGAGCTGTTGAAGCTGCAGACAAAGTCCACGCAGTAGTTCTCGTCGCCGACCCCGCAGCTGTCGCAGGAGAAGCAGGCGCCGGCCAGGTACCCGACGCCGACCTTGTCGCCGGCCTTGAACTTGTGAGCGGCACAGCCTACTTCAATTACGACCCCTACTACCTCATGCCTGGTCGACTCCAATTAGTGAGATAAAGCTTAATTCACTGGAGCAGATAGAAAATTCTCACCCTGGGACGACTGGATATCTTGCATTTCCCCACTCGTTCTTGATTACCGTAAGATCGGTGTGGCAAATTCCACAGTAGAGAACCTTCAGGGTTATCTCATCGCTTTTAATGGCCCTGAAAAGTATTGTGATATCGGCCAAATGCTTACAAGAAATAGTTAAAAGGATTGAGAAAGGATAATTGTGTATTTCAAATTATGCATATCTGGAAGGAATTGAGAGTCGATACCTTTTGGGGAAGGTGAAGGGGAAGAGGACTCCGGAGGTGTCCCTTGCTGCCCAACCAACAACATCCTCTTGCTGTTTCTCTTCTTCCATGGCTCCTCTGTTCGTTTCTCAGAAAACGGCGCAGCGATGGAGGAGGAGGCAGTAGGGCCTTATAAAAGGACGAGGCCAGTCTGTAATTGGTTCGGAATACTGGCCCCCACCGTTCCGAGCCAATAATGGAGGGATGGGCCCTACCTGCCTTTCCCAAAATGCACGGAGTGGAGTGAGAGAGAGCGAGCATTTTCTAAGGCAGGAAAAAGTTTGTTGGGCATCACATTTACGCCCTTCCACTACCAGTTTTTTTTAAAAATAAAGTGTGGAAATCTTTTATTGATTCCACAACAAAATGTTTTATTTTATTATACCTAACCATTTATTGGAAAAGAATAATGGCCTTCCCAATGTAACAGTGTAGGAAACTTTCTAAAATATTCAAATAACGTACGCTAGTTTTAAAATTACTAAATTTTATATTATTTTTATTTTTTCCCTCCAAATCAATTACTACATTATAAATATAACAATCGATTAAAATTATTTCTATTATAATAAATAGTAATTTTAACATATCAAACTTATATTCAGCATATAAATATAATAAAGAGAATGCTTAACGCTTGATGCTTAACATATCAAACTTATATTTAGCATATAAATTACTGAAATTTAAGATGCTTAACGCTTGATGCTAAATTCTTGTTAGTTCATGCTCCCCGAGAGCTATGATGATTATCAATCGACTGATCTTTCTGTGATATACATCAGTCGACTGTCTGACACCAGTTGACTGATCCACTTCTACACCTAAGATTTCCCTTCCCCGAGTATATTTCTCTCAGCACTCGAATCCTAGGATTTTCTGAGTACATTTCCCTCAGCACTCGACCCCTCACGACCTGATTGACTCTTCATCCAGCAGCCTCGATCTGTTTCCTTCGCGCCCTCTTCGTCTTCGGCTCCCGTCTCTCAGATGTGCACACAAGTCCTCGGCTTACCTCCATGTCATCCTTCACGTACGTCTCGAAGTCCGCGTCCCTCGGCTCATCATTCCTGCTCTAGCAACCTTGATCTGTTGCTTTCAAGCCCTCTTCGATTTTGACCCTCGTCCCTCAGATGTGCACACAAGCCCTCGGCTTGCCTCCATATCATCCTTCACGTACGTCTCGAAGTCCGCTTCTCTCGGCTCATCGTCCCTACTTTGTCCATGGTCCCTCGGATGCGCACACAAGCCCACAGCTTGCCTCCATGCCACCCTTCACCGTACCCGAATCCGTCCAACTAAGTCTATATGTATCCTGCAAACCTGCACACTCACATACACATATTAAATTACAATGAAATCCTAACTTAATCATATTAACGCACACACATCAAAACTCATGATCCTCCAGATCATACTTGAGTCGATTTCCCCCAACAAGTATGGGCTGCTTCGGACAGGCTCAAGGAAGCATTGGCGGATCAGGATCGGATGTCTGCCGAGATGGAACGGCTAAGGCGCGCTAAGGAGGCAGTCGAGGCTGAGCTGTGTAGCTTTCGGGCTGCTGAGACGTCACACACTAGCTAGAGAGGCCGAGACAGATTTTAAGGTCAAGTTTCTGGACTCGGACGAGTTTGGCGATATCCTTGCTGGTCAGGTGATGAGGCGCTTGATGCAAGACTTCCACGGGACTATTGACCAGTTGCGACAGGCCCAACTTCTGCCCCTGGATGCGGATCTAAACTTCATGAGTATAACCCTAGTATGAGGTGATCACCCTCTAGAAGACAAGGAGATGTAGAAAAACAGAGAGAATGTACTCCCTTTTTATTCATGACAATGGAAAATCTCGTCGTTGTGACTCTTTGCATGATTCGTTCTTGAAATCAGGCCCACGAGGACTAGCAGGCCGGGGTCCTTCCCCTGCCACTAGGAGCCCATTCACAGATTACTTATTCCTTAGAAACAAGCCTCCTTCCCCGGTTCAAGGGGCAAAGGGAGTCAGGAGCCCATCGCTTGTCTCTAGCAGGGTCTTGAGTTGGTTGCGGGAACCTGCTGTCCCCGGTAATGCCCGGTGTGTCTCGGAGCCTTCGGGCTAAGTTTTGAGCGTGGGCCCCATCAATGTTATCCCAAAAGTTTGACCACCTTGTCTGGACTATCCATCTGTGGGACCTGCATTAGTTGCCTTCTTCATTGAATGCTTGAGGAGCTCGGGCATCTGAAGCACTATGAGGTCTTCAGATTTTGATTCTTAATCAGGCGTTCGTAGCGCTCAGATCAAACCTAAGTACCTCGAACATCTATAGTACTGCGAGATATTAAAATTTTTGATTCTTAGTTGGGCGTCCATAGCACCCAAACCAAGCCTAAGTACTTCGGACATCCGCAGCAACGTGAGGTATTAGAGTTTTGATTCTTTGTTGAGCGTCCGTAGCACCCAGACCAAACCTAAGTACCTCAAACATCCGTAACACCTATTAGAGTTATGATTCTTGGTTGAACGTCCGTAGCATCCAGACCAAACCTAAGTACCCCAAACATCCGTAACATCTATTAGAGTTATGATTCTTGGTTGAACGTCCGTAGCATCCAGACCAAGCTTATATATCCCGAACATCCGCAGCATCATGAGATATTAAAGTTTTGGTTCATGCTTGGACGTTCGTAGCGTAAGATGGGAGTTGGCTGTACATGCAGGTCGAATTAACCCAACAAATGGACCCACAAGTTTGAGAGAAAAGGACAAGTACAAGTTGAGGAATACTTTAGGATCACAATCAAGGTAGAAAACATAAACAATGTGAATGTATCGAACCAGTTTGATTTTTTATTCAAAAAATAAATAGAGAATCCATCTCACTTGCTATGAAAGAGGGATTACTGAAATTTAAGATGCTTAACGCTTGATGCTAAATTCTTGTTAGTTCATGCTCCCGAGAGCTATGATGATTAAATATCTTTCAAAAACTCACGATTTTGATCCTTAACTATGATAAAAACAAACGACCCACAGTCTTTGCCAACATGGATAAAATTGCATCAGGGGGAAGAACCCATCTAATTTCCTGCTCTCAGCCACTTAAATAAGAAATTATTTACTGTAATTGAACAACAAGTATAAATTACAAACCGATGAATTGTTCTGTTCAGCCCAGCTCGTCGATTTTGACTTCGTATTCTTCTCTTGTCGATAGAACCTTTACCCGAACCGTGCCTCGTTGCCACTCGGAATTGCCCACCAAGATAAGCCTACTCGCATTGATTCGTTCGGCGTGCTTAAAAACCCTATCAAACAGGCAAAAGATAGGGGGGAAATCAAGAGGAAAGTAAGGAGAAAGAAGTGTTTTCTAAACCGATCAGCGAGGGTCAGGTTTATAGAACACTGATAAAAGATAGCTGGATGCCTTACTAACTTCCGAAACAAAGAATTATAGACTAACTAAATTGAACTAAAGTTCAAGAGGTGAGGTACCATTTGAGGCGTCTATCCTCTACAAGATCGACGCTGCGGCCTTTTCTTCGAAGGGAGGAGGCGACCATCGAGGCCTGATCTTCGAGTACCTCATCCAACGGAAAGACTATGTCATCTACTTGGCGTGCCAGATCAGGTAGAAGCCCTTTTTCCTTCAGCAACTGTGATCAAACAGCAGAAACCAATGAATGGTTATATTGAAAAATAACAAGAATTGCAACCGTCTAATCCACGAGTTGCTAGCTAAGAGGTGGAAAACCAACGAATAAGACTCTTGCTGAAGTTTCTACATTTTCATTCTGGACGACTCAACAACAATAATAACAGTACAATGCAAGAATCTACTTACTTCAACTACAACAGCATCCCCAAATCCAAAACCACAAGCGGGAATATCCTCACTACCGAATGTGGATAGCAAGCAATCATATCTTCCACCGCCACAAATTGCTCGGAGCTTACCTTCTCGGTCAAATGCCTGATAAGACAAAATAATCTGAGCATATGAGGCAAGAACCAGGGCCTTCAAACTATTCTGTGGCATGCCATATAGCATGTGACCAAAGAAATGCAATTGAATTTCTTTTTAGGTATATCAAAACTAACAAAGGGTCAAAAATAATCTCCAAAACAAAAGATGTGTATGATAAAATTTTCCACTCACCAGTTTGTCTAGGTTCTCCTTCCCCTTTCCTGACATCTGAAATTTTTTCCTACTATCTGGTGACTTGCCATCGTATAAATGTCATCAATATTGCCATTGAGGCATATTCCATTCATCTATGTGGCATTGGCCTTTCCTTAATCAACATATTAGTTGAAAACCGAAAACTACTTAGAATATCAGTTTAAATAAGCAGCTTACTTATAGTGAAACCTGAAGTGAATTTTAGTTCTTGTAAAGATTTTATTTGGTCACCATAGGTGCCAAAAATTAGTTAGTCTAGATGGTCGAATACACAACCCAAGTTGATACCAAGTACAAAGTCACTCTACTACTAAATGAGGAAATCATGTCAATCGATTGGAACAGCAAGAATCACAAAAAAAAAAAAAAGGTTGACAATACATAAATAGAAAGAAACAAATTGTTATCTTAACATTACCTCATTCATATTAAAATTCAAGCTGAAAAACCCAAAACCAAACACATCTAATTAAAGAAACCAAGGTCAGCAGGTTATAGCAAAACTAATCAACTAGGGTTCTCAATCATAGTGTATTGCAAGATGTTACTTAACCAAAGTAGATGCTCAAGCTGTAGCTGAGATCATTTCTTAAATAAATAATTAAACTTTTTTTTGTCATATTACTGTAACATTCTTCGTCAAACAAAGTAGACCAAAGCCGGTAAAAATAAACAGTATGATAGCTATCAATATGCATAGATCAGATTTTGACCAAACCATGGACAATCTGATGTTAGACCTAAATTATATGGCCATCTTTTGGTATGTACCAATTCCAATGATTTTGGAAAACGGAACAGCTTACACTAACAAGAAAGAATAGTTTATTAGATGCCTGACCTCAAACACTATTCCTGTGTAATAGGCAAGCCCACGGACTACAGTTGCATCGAAATTAATCCACTGAGAATAACCATAATGCTCAGCAAGTGAAAACAGTTTGTTCAAATCAGCAACAGCTTCACCATCAGAACCCAGAATCTCTACAGTCAAACAATAAGAAAAATCATGAGATGGTCACTCCATTAGCTCATGCAACATGATATATATGTTTGATTAGCACAAAACAACAGTAGTCAAGTTGAAAATTCTATAAAGTAAACCTTCAAGTGTCTCCAATGATTTAAGGGAAAGTACTTCAACTATTCCTTTGACAGCTTCTGGTGTCACCCCAGCCAACATCAATTCCTTCTCAACCTCTTCTTTGGTGATTTTTCCCAACTGCACTATGTGTGACAATGCTGAGCGTTATAAGAATAAATGCTAAAATATATTGCAGTTGAAAACTAAGTTTAAACGGCATTTAAGAACTCTAACAAAGAATACATATCCAAAAAACCTTAAAAGAAGAGTTTTGAATGTAATAAACAATTAATATCAAGATATTGCTTGGCTGTGTGAAGAAACATATTTTCAAGTAATTCCATGAGAGACATAATAGCATAATAAATTCTGATGGAACTTAAATTAAGCTAGGCTGATTAGTGTACAAATCTCCTAGGAACAGCATTTGCATTCTCAGTTTTTATTAGAAAATACACACAAGATGAAAACATCAGCAAGAACCCTTCGGATCAGAGCATGTGCTCGATGAGTAGCATTCCCTTAAAATACTCTATTACTGCGCTTCATTTTTTTTTGAGGCAAATGCCATGAGTTTGTGGATGTCCACTGAAACCTATACAAATTAATACATAGCTACAATAAATAAAGTAAAGCAGGTTAAACACTTCTTCACAGCAAGCTGTGGATCCAAAAGTTGGAGTGTGATATGTGCCACCAGAAACAAATTGCTTAATATACTGTACTGAAAGGAATTTGTACATACACAATGGGGATGATCAAAATCATATAGCTGATTGTAGATGATGATACTTCAAGCAATTCAGCAGTATAAGCAACCAAAGAATATGAATGTATCAATGGTTAAATGATGCACATGGAAAAATTAGTTAGAAAATAGTAGCACCTTGGTAATTTGCACAATGCAAAGCCGTGTATTAAGGATTGATGTATGTTGGATCAAATTAGTCTGTATAGAAAAACAAGTAGTTTTAAAAATGTTTTCAATTCCCCCCCTTCCCCTTTTCCCATTGATTCCCTGGTAGTTCCTCTAAAACGATCTTAGTCTTGTTGATGAAACAGAGTATTGAGAATGTCAATACTTGCACAGTTTGAAATTGTTATCCGAGTTATGTCAGTTAACACACCTGCTTGTCATCTATTAAAAAAAAAAAAATTGTCATCTTAATAGATGACAATTTTGCTTGTCATCTATTAAGAAACATACTTTGAACGTTTTCATTTTTTACATATCATTTGCAAAGCTTCCATATGTCAAGATGAGATATAATTATTTATTTAGGGAATAATTAGGCAGTTGCCTGAAACATTCGAGGACCCAAGTGATTTTCTTACTGATTCTGCTAATAATGAAAAATCTCTCTTTTATTCCTTACCAACCTTTCTTGCATAACCTGAATTAAAACAATGTCTAATTAGAATCCTTAATTGACAGAAAAATCTTTGAAGCCGATGGAATTTTTACATCTCATGGATGATAAACTTGCACAAAAAAAGGCACTCTGAGGTAAATAATCAGTGCAGTCAAGAAACCAAAATTTTCATCCCAACATTAAATAGCAAAATAAAAATACTAATATCAGGAGGCAAACTAACTTTGTCGACAATCACACAAACTTCTGCAAACAAATTTTCTGGTATAGAATACATTTGCAGCACTGCCTGAAGGACCTGCAAGATAAATAATCAATTTGTAAGTTATTTGCAAACCATTGTACTGTACTAGTTCGCACTATAATATATATGTTCAGCTTATTGATTTTCCAGCTTATTGATTTTCACGGCCCACTGAAAGCCTAGAAAGTAGAAATAAGTATTTTTTGGTTGCCAACAGCTGACAAGTCCGCTTTAGAAAAGAGAAGCATGTCGTCCACAAACTGAAATTTCTGAAAACACTATGTGTGCAATGCCGAGCAAATATGATGCAAAGTATCAGTAAGAAGCACAAATAGATATGCGGAGAGTGAGTTCCCCTGCCAAAGCCCTCAATGAAACTATGGACCAATTTTTCCATTAACCATCATAACACCCTAGGCTGTGGAGATGATAGTACTGATAATGCAATTGACCCATATGATTAGGAAGATTCTTAGAGAGAAAAAAAATGGGTCATAGCACTCCTCTTAACATTGTCAAATGTTTTTTGGTAATCAGCTTAATTACCAGAGTTCTCACCACTGACACATGAACAATTTATTGCTTTAAAGGCACATACATGGTCCTGCACTATTCTGACGCTTTATAAAAGTAATTGGCGTGGACTAATCAAATCAGGAATAAACTTTTGCAGGCAAAAAACCAAATTATTGAAATGAACTTAATAATTAAGTCTTTAAGTGCGATTGATCTGAAATCTACATCCCTAGTGCCTTCAAATTTGGGTATGAAGAGATGTAAGAAATAGTTGAAACTACAAAGAGAAGCTCTTCATGAATAGAAGTAAAAAAAAATCCTGCACATACATATCAGGTGGACAATTTAAAATGTAAGTGATGCCAATAGGGGAGGGTGATTTGTCAACAGAGAAGAAAATATTCAGAGTGGGTTCATTGTCTGATACACTTGTAAGTAATCCTTAATGTGTATCTAGTTTTATCATGAAATGATTTAGGATGGATCCTGGTTTCAGCAAGAGGAAGCATCGCAGATTTTTGATGTAACTACACTGAAATGGCCATCAGTCATTAGAAAGTGTGTATGTTCTGTTCTGTATTCTGGATTGCAGGCATTTGAAAAGATATGGTAAGAGAGAACGAAAATTACGCAGGAAAGAGACTTGAAAATGGTAAGAGATATGGTAACTACACTGAAATGGCCATCTCTATTCTATATTCTGGATTGCAGGAAAGAGACTTGAAAATTACGCAAACAATTACAAATTCAAGGAAAAGTGAATTAATGCATATGACAGTGAAATTTAGAGAACTTTTATGAGATTTGATGAACCATGGATGTTCCACAAATATAAAACAGATTGGAAGCTTAATGAAAAAGATGAGTGAAATAAGACAGGCAGTATAGTGGTTCATCCAAAATTAGACAGGCAGTATAGTTTTATGGATATTTATGCCAGCACAAATCCAAAAAATTGACAAAGGTTGTATGATCAACCACACTAATGGATGGTGTAATATGCACAAATGAATGGCATTTGTGAAATGCTAGTTATATGTCTAACTGGAAAAAGAACAAGGTAACTAGAAAGATGGTTAAGATAACCAAAAAAGTTCCAATTTATGCAAGTTTGTCAAGGAAAAAAAATCAACCACATCCTATTTCTCAAGCCCCTGAGACCTGAGCTCTCCTTCCTTCAATCTCTCCTCAGCAAGTCCACTGCCTACCCTATATCAATGTTAATTTGCAAATGAAGTTGATCTAAGCAGACATATACAGTGTACAAGGTCAATGGAAAAAGTAGTATAATACCTCCTTCGGACCTTGCAATACAATCTTTTATCATCCACACCGAGAGTAAAAGAAAATTCTGAAAGGTTGATGTTGCAATAGCCTGCAAATCAATAAATACTAATTGAGAATGAAGGATTAAAATATTTTTTTAGAAAAAGCATATGATCCAAAAAGTAATTGATGATAAATGTCAGATATTTGGCAGAAGAGTATAGAATTTAAGAGACATTTCATAATTAAACATTATAATATCAGCATGTTAATATATTAGCAACTATGTACAGTATGTGACAATCCTAAGAGTGTAGGGATACTAGAAGGAATAAAATAAAATAAGAATTAAGCAATAGCTCTAATAGATGATAAAACAAGAGCAAATAGTTTCAAATGGTAAATAGATTGCATAGTTACAAGAAATGAAGAATTAACTAGAGTGGATAGTGTAATGACAAAGGGACCAAAGTAATCAAAGTAAACAGTAATTAATGTAAGAAAAATTGATTCGATTGCTTGGATAAAATTCAGAGAGCTAACCCTAAACAGTTAGGACAAAACAAGCTTGTTGACAATGATGATTGATAGCACCTATTTAATCTATTAGTTAATATCAATATAATTAACATTAATTATTTATTTACCTCTTATAAAAGCCTATGCAATTTGCAAACTAGAAAATGCAAATGAGGAAAAGGAATGGATTTGAAATTCATATAATAGTTGATTTTTTATAATATTATATTTTAGATGTCAAAAATTTAGTATATTATAATTTAGTAGGAGTTTAATGGACTTAATTGTGTTTCCAGATTTAGTATATCTGTTTCCTAGTTTACTTAGGGTTGAAGTCTATAAAAGTTTTTTCATCAATATAAGAATCCTCTTTTAAGTAATTAAAAAAAAACCTTAGTTAATGATAGTTATGTATATGCTTCATCATTATTGTTCCAATTATCTATGCAAGTTTAGGGTTCAATTTGGCTTTGCGTTATTAGATATCAACATTCAACTACAATCTCCAATGTTGTCGTTTGTGTTGTTGGCTTGCTCATACCTCAAGGCCCTAGCAGCACTCTCCATCATGTACCCTCTCAAATCAACCACCTTAGGCATAACAAATTTTTACATTATTGTCAATTGGTTCTTGCAACGAGCACCTTGCCCCCTCCATTACTTGATGCTTTGCTTATCCTCACTTAAATCTAAATCACCTTTAACTTATGGTTTTTCTTCTTTTCTCCTATCTATCCCCTCATGTTAACCTTATCTAGCAAGAAAATGTTTATGCTCTCATAATGAAATATATAATTAAAAAATTTAATCTCCAAAATGCTTACCTCTACTGGAGGATTTAAAACATCATGCATTGCATATGTCAACTTCGGGATTACCATATCATAACACGTTGCTTGCATCTGTGACCCCAAAATCAACGTGAACTGGTCAATAGCATTGATGGCAGCCCATCGAACACGAGGATGTGGATCTTCAAAGAGGGATAGAACTCTAGTAACCACTTTCTACAAATATGTTAAGATCACCTGCATATCAATAAACTACACAATTGTTATATATCTCAACGAATTAAAAAGTAAATAAAGTTTTATAGGAGTAACCTCTGAGCAACCCTCACATATTTGTGCAAGGGTTATAAGTGCAGCGTGGCGCTTTTGCCACTCGGGTGCAGCCATTGCAAATTTGGAAATATAGTCTTTCCTATAGCGTCCAAGATATTTCCATCTTTTATGGCTGCACCCGAGTGGCAAAAGCGCCACGCTGCACTTATAACCCTTGCACAAATATGTGAAGGTTGCTCAGAGGTTACTCCTATAAAACTTTATTTACTTTTTAATTCGTTGAGATATATAACAATTGTGTAGTTTATTGATATGCAGGTGATCTTAACATATTTGAAGAAAGTGGTTATTAGAGTTCTATCCCTCTTTGAAGATCCACATCCTCGTGTTCGATGGGCTGCCATCAATGCTATTGACCAGTTCACGTTGATTTTGGGGTCACAGATGCAAGCAACGTGTTATGATATGGTAATCCCGAAGTTGACATATGCAATGCATGATGTTTTAAATCCTCAAAGTAGAGGTAAGCATTTTGGAGATTAAATTTTTTAATTATATATTTCATTATGAGAGCATAAACATTTTCTTGCTAGATAGGGTTAACATGAGGGGATAGATAGGAGAAAAGAAGAAAAACCATAAGTTAAAGGTGATTTAGATTTAAGTGAGGATAAGCAAAGCATCAAGTAATGGAGGGGGCAAGGTGCTCGTTGCAAGAACCAATTGACAATAATGTAAAAATTTGTTATGCCTAAGGTGGTTGATTTGAGAGGGTACATGATGGAGAGTGCTGCTAGGGCCTTGAGGTATGAGCAAGCCAACAACACAAACGACAACATTGGAGATTGTAGTTGAATGTTGATATCTAATAACGCAAAGCCAAATTGAACCCTAAACTTGCATAGATAATTGGAACAATAATGATGAAGCATATACATAACTATCATTAACTAAGGTTTTTTTTAATTACTTAAAAGAGGATTCTTATATTGATGAAAAAACTTTTATAGACTTCAACCCTAAGTAAACTAGGAAACAGATATACTAAATCTGGAAACACAATTAAGTCCATTAAACTCCTACTAAATTATAATATACTAAATTTTTGACATCTAAAATATAATATTATAAAAAATCAACTATTATATGAATTTCAAATCCATTCCTTTTCCTCATTTGCATTTTCTAGTTTGCAAATTGCATAGGCTTTTATAAGAGGTAAATAAATAATTAATGTTAATTATATTGATATTAACTAATAGATTAAATAGGTGCTATCAATCATCATTGTCAACAAGCTTGTTTTGTCCTAACTGTTTAGGGTTAGCTCTCTGAATTTTATCCAAGCAATCGAATCAATTTTTCTTACATTAATTACTGTTTACTTTGATTACTTTGGTCCCTTTGCCATTACACTATCCACTCTAGTTAATTCTTCATTTCTTGTAACTATGCAATCTATTTACCATTTGAAACTATTTGCTATTGTTTTATCATCTATTAGAGCTATTGTTTAATTCTTATTTTATTTTATTCCTTCTAGTATCCCTACACTCTTAGGATTGTCACATACTGTACATAGTTGCTAATATCTTAACATGCTGATATTATAATGTTTAATTATGAAATGTCTCTTAAATTCTACACTCTTCTGCCAAATATCTGACATTTATCATCAATTACTTTTTGGATCATATGCTTTTTCTAAAAAAATATTTTAATCCTTCATTCTCAATTAGTATTTATTGATTTGCAGGCTATTGCAACATCAACCTTTCAGAATTTTCTTTTACTCTCGGTGTGGATGATAAAGGATTGTATTGCAAGGTCCGAAGGAGGTATTATACTACTTTTTCCATGACCTTGTACACTGTATATGTCTGCTTAGATCAACTTCATTTGCAAATTAACATTGATATAGGGTAGGCAGTGGACTTGCTGAGGAGAGATTGAAGGAAGGAGAGCTCAGGTCTCAGGGGCTTGAGAAATAGGATGTGGTTGATTTTTTTTCCTTGACAAACTTGCAGAAATTGAAACTTTTTTGGTTATCTTAACCATCTTTCTAGTTACCTTGTTCTTTTTCCAGTTAGACATATAACTAGCATTTCACAAATGCCATTCATTTGTGCATATTACACCATCCATTAGTGTGGTTGATCATACAGCCTTTGTCAATTTTTTGGATTTGTGCTGGCATAAATATCCATAAAACTATACTGCCTGTCTAATTTTGGATGAACCACTATACTGCCTGTCTTATTTCACTCATCTTTTTCATTAAGCTTCTAATCTGTTTTATATTTGTGGAACATCCATGGTTCATCAAATCTCATAAAAGTTCTCTAAATTTCACTGTCATATGCATTAATTCACTTTTCCTTGAATTTGTAATTGTTTGCGTAATTTTCAAGTCTCTTTCCTGCAATCCAGAATACAGAATAGAGATGGCCATTTCAGTGTAGTTACCATATCTCTTACCATTTTCAAGTCTCTTTCCTGCGTAATTTTCGTTCTCTCTTACCATATCTTTTCAAATGCCTGCAATCCAGAATACAGAACAGAACATACACACTTTCTAATGACTGATGGCCATTTCAGTGTAGTTACATCAAAAATCTGCGATGCTTCCTCTTGCTGAAACCAGGATCCATCCTAAATCATTTCATGATAAAACTAGATACACATTAAGGATTACTTACAAGTGTATCAGACAATGAACCCACTCTGAATATTTTCTTCTCTGTTGACAAATCACCCTCCCCTATTGGCATCACTTACATTTTAAATTGTCCACCTGATATGTATGTGCAGGATTTTTTTTTTGACTTCTATTCATGAAGAGCTTCTCTTTGTAGTTTCAACTATTTCTTACATCTCTTCATACCCAAATTTGAAGGCACTAGGGATGTAGATTTCAGATCAATCGCACTTAAAGACTTAATTATTAAGTTCATTTCAATAATTTGGTTCTTTGCCTGCAAAAGTTTATTCCTGATTTGATTAGTCCACGCCAATTACTTTTATAAAGCGTCAGAATAGTGCAGGACCATGTATGTGCCTTTAAAGCAATAAATTGTTCATGTGTCAGTGGTGAGAACTCTGGTAATTAAGCTGATTACCAAAAAGCATTTGACAATGTTAAGAAGAGTGCTATGACCCATTTTTTTTTCTCTCTAAGAATCATCCTAATCATATGGGTCAATTGCATTATCAGTACTATCATCTCCACAGCCTAGGGTGTTATGATGGTTAATGGAAAAATTGGTCCATAGTTTCATTGAGGGCTTTGGCAGGGGAACTCACTCTCCGCGTATCTATTTGTGCTTCTTACTGATACTTTGCATCATATTTGCTCGGCATTGCACACATAGTGTTTTCAGAAATTTCAGTTTGTGGACGACATGCTTCTCTTTTCTAAAGCGGACTTGTCAGCTGTTGGCAACCAAAAAATACTTATTTCTACTTTCTAGGCTTTCAGTGGGCCTTGAAAATCAATAAGCTGGAAAATTGCACTTTCCAATAATGGATCTCAATATTCAGCTGGCTGAGGCTATTGCTTAGGCTTCTGGTTGTCAAATTTTGCTCTACCAATCAAGTAATTGGGTTTTTAGCTTGGTACTAGCAAGCAAAAGAGAGCATTGAGACAAGCATTTATCAAGTTCTTCAAAGAATATAGCCTTAGCAAAAGGCATTTCTAGGTGGATGACATGTGCTTATCAATAATGTTCTAACCAAAATTATTGTCTACTCGACACAAATATGCCTCATCCCATCTTGGGTGATTCAAAAGATAAGACAACAATTGGAGATCGTTCTTTTGGAGAACCGACTTTAATTTCATCTATGCAGCTTGACACCTTGTGGCTTGGTATCAAACTTGTCAACCCACTGAAAGTGGTGGTATGGGAATACTCAATATGAAGATACTTAACCTGGCTTAGATGGTGGTGGATTTACCTTTCTAGCCATTAATCTCCTTGGTGTTTCCTAGCGAACCACATCTACCTCATATCTAGAATAATATTTGGTTGCTCCAAGATTTTTGTTCTCTAAGCATTAAAATGGCTGCAGACCATGTGGCAGAACACTATAAGTTTAGTAAGTGGTCAAACAAACAATGTTACAATCTATCAGCAATTTGATATACTGTCTGAATCCCACCAAAAAAAAAGATACGGAAATCCGGGACTTATCACATGTACTTCACTTGGTCTTGCCTATGATAGACCAATTTCACTTGGTGATCTTTTGGGATAGAGGAAATCTGCTCAAGATCTTCCAAGCAGTGTTAATATGACTGGAGATTCGACTGTAAAGTCAGCTAGAAACCATAAATTTTTTAGCTGCACGCATTTGGTTAACTCAAATTATTGTCCTCTTTTTTCCCGTGCCACATGACTACCATTACCCGACAAGCTGGATTCAAAGGATGTTCTATTAAAAATAAAGTTCCAATTTATCCACAATGTCTGCTTTGCTCATGTAGTAGATGGAGGAAACTAATCGTGCACGCAATTAGAAGCTACCGTGATCTCAGAGATGATAATGAAGCTTCCTTGAGTTGTTCGAGATGATAATGAAGCTTCTTGGAGTTGTTCGAGATGACGATGAAGCTTCCACGACCTATTTGAGATGACGGAGTAGCTCAAGGCTTCCATGAGATGTCCCAGATGCTATGAACTTCTGCTAAATGACAAAGGTTAGGCCTTTAAGGTTTTTGTTCTTCCTTTTTTTTTTCCCCCTCTGATCTTCTTCCCTTTTTCTACTCCATTCCAATTCCAATCTCCTAGCATGTCAATGTCTTCTACACTATGTGCCAGCACTTTCAACATGACGCCAAATCTTGTTTTGGTCAGGGACCAAAACTGTAGCTCGGAATGAGATTTAAAATCGTCAAATATTTACGACTATAATACTGTTAATTAGCTGAATCTCTGTCAGACTAAATGGAAACGGAATTGTTTCAATTGCTAGCTTTAACAGATCTAATGAATCTAGATTGATTATTACCCCTTTTTCTTCAAAAGAAAATAATAAAGCAAGAGCCTAGAGAAAGTGAAAACATAAAATTATTTACCTGCTCTGATTGTTTATTCAGGTACTCTACTGTAATATCGGTCAGTCTTAATGGTCAATTCTTATCTAACTAATTGGTCAACTTTGGTGGATTAAAATATCACATCTGGAAGAGTTCCAAAGAAACAAAGCCAATTGGTTTCATAATAACTCGAAGTCTGAGTCCTCATTTATTCAAGAGTAGATTTGAATAAACGTATAGGTTTAGAAAAGCAAGTCATAAAGATACAACGCAAAGGGCATAATTATCCAAAGACCAAAAGGCGAATAAACACACAAATATAATCAATAAAAACGATGCCAGCGATCAGCAAGGGTCAAACTCCGAGTCAAACGTGCTGAAATCATGAGCAGAATGAAAAATACCCCCAAAATCTCTTCTTTTTTCCCCCCTCTGATATTTGTGACCGTCCTAGAAATCCATACCTCCCAAGTGATAAAAATTTTGATGTTTCTCTTACACGCTTTTACTCTACAACCAATGTTTCAGAAAGAGAGGGGTGATTAGTTACATTTAAAACACCGCTGCCTTCAAGATCACCAAAAGAAGAAATATTCCAACTTTTGAACAAAGCAAGAACCCTTCGCCATGGAATCAACTTGAGCAACATTTAAACGCCCAAAATTTGAAAAAAAAAAAAATCTAAACAAATACCGGAGCGAAGAAATCTCGCACCTGGGTTCGATCATCCAACACCAAAAAAGAAGAAATTCTCCTCCTCCTCCTCCTCTCTACTCTCCATTAATCGAGCGTTTTAAAGCAACTCTTCTGTAA
Source organism: Boesenbergia rotunda (assembly GCA_024364735.1). Classification (NCBI taxonomy): domain Eukaryota; kingdom Viridiplantae; phylum Streptophyta; class Magnoliopsida; order Zingiberales; family Zingiberaceae; genus Boesenbergia; species Boesenbergia rotunda. The sequence goes on along the minus strand of JAGFNQ010007808.1, from coordinate 259,301 downwards.
CGCTTCTGCCACTGCTGCCTCTTGAACTCCTTTCCGCCCGGTCGCGACGAAGACCAGAGTCACTACGACCCGGAATCTCCTTCCACGCACGCGTTACTCGGTGACTAACAGGAACTGGCGCTGCCGACTTCGATCGAAGAGAATGGAACGGTAGGTAGGCGAGATGCTCTCACAGCCATTGCGTGAAATTTTCAATAATATCTGAGTAAAAAATATAACACTTTCATACTAAAGCTATTTTCAATTTTTTTCATTTATTATTTATTACCACGAGCGAATCCGTTTTTAAAAGGTGAATCCAAGGGTTTAGGATCAAATGAAATAAGTTCAAAATCCAATCAAATTCAAAATATAGGCTAAATCGTTTTTTTTTTTACTTTGTCATCAATTTGGTATCGAGATAATCAATATTTTCTTATTATCATTATTATTCGATTAATAACATTATCTGATGTTACCGATCGAAAACGAATAGTTGTATTAGATTAATTTATAATTATGTTCAATTTAGACATGTTAGTCAATCCATTCATTGTTACACCTAGAAGAATCACATGTCCAACAAAAATCAGACAGTACCTCTCCTGTATGACACGATATGAATCTTATACATACATAATATCACCTCCATGATCTCCACACATATCTCATCCAACAATATAGTAAATAAAGAATAACTAAAGAGAAATAAATATCCATCGCAAAACCAAACTCCAAATCCCCTCCAGGCAAACCGACAACGCAAATACATAAAACCATAACAAACGCGATAAGTCCACAAAGCATATTCAAAATAAAAGTGTATCCCAATTATAACCAAAAGAAAATGCAGAACGAACCAAACCACTACAAGGCAAGCGGGACTGACTGCTGGGATCTCCTGGCAGTGTCATTATGGGAAAAATAAATAGGCAAATGATTGTGAATCCAGGGGGACTCTGTGGGTATATAAACAGATAGATATGCATGACTATAAAAAAGGTCATACAATAGCAGCACAGAAGTAAACAGATACAGTCTCAAAGAAAAAAGATACACAACGTGAATTTGGAGCATGAAACTCAACATGAATGACGTGACACTCTAATTACAATGATCCCTGATGGGGTTCATCGTGCCCCCCAGGATATAGTTTGGTTCGGGGCAGCGGCCGGAGGCCATCGACAGTGTCCGAACTACAATCGGACGTGTACACGAAAAATGTCACATCATTCACGTTGAGTTTCACATTATGTATCATTGCTCAAATCAGAATACATAATTGGTACATTACGTGGAAGTATATATCCATATCAAACTCCTACAGGGTATGAAGGATATAAATCTCCGAACCTGAATGGTCACCAGACCATAAGCAATAAAATACCTCTTGTATATGCATGTCATTCAAATGCAGCAATCATAGCTCAAACAAATGCAGCAAACACAAACAAATACAATCATGCACATGATGCAATGACATGGTCACCCCTGACGCCGGTCAGCCATCGTCACAGATCATAGGTGAGGTCGAATAGGTAGGGCTATGATAACTATACACGCTCTACTGTCACTGTTCCTGAGTGACCGAGTAGACAAAATGCTGGTGGAAGACATTCTCCTACCCTAAGTCATATGGGAGCACCGCTCTCATCTCCTCGTATCACGGGAAAGAGAGAGGATTCCTGTCTGCTACCATGCTGCGGGAACCACTATCCGTGAGCGACCGAGCGGAGCCTTGACAGGGCAACTGCACACACTCTCCTGATAGTACCACTAACCCATAAGTGACAGTATGTGCAGATCCTGATATGACTGATGATCCGTCCAACCATAAGGGAGTCAAGGATCACCAATTATGTAATAATGCAAATATGGTACATGACGCTAACACACGCACTATCCATCAAACAAACTTCAAAATGACATGCACATGTCTGAAATACAAATCATGACCTACAAATAACCTACTAGACATGTAATAATACTAGGTATCAATAAATGTCAAGTATATAACATACAAATATTCCTATGCACACGTACTCTAACAGAATAAAAGTATCAAACATAGAGACTGTAATGAAATTAAACTTTGAATGTGTCAAAGGATCAAGCAGTAAGTATCAAGCACGATAAACAAGAGATAGATAAAGGTAAATTATACTACTATCTATAAAATAAATCATGCATAGAAACCTGACAATAACTACAGAGATAAGTCAGAAGGTATCCGTCTCGTAATGTAGCATATATCTCAAAGAACCTCCATGATCGAACACATACAAACGATCAATATTCTATATTAAGGACATAATTTAGCTCTTTATCAAGGTAGCACTAGCTATCTAACAATCAAAATGTAGTAAGATTAATCCTAACTATTCAAATTTTAAAATTAAAATAATAAATAAAAAGGTATGATTTGACTAATAGGATAAGATAATGGATAGTTGAAATTGAGAATATTATTGATGTGACTAATAGGATAAGGTAATGGATAGTTAAAATTGAGAATATTCTGAGTCAGTGGGTCTAGAATTGATGTGTCCTCCTTCAGCTAGAAGAATTTTTTTTGAGATTGTGGAGTGACCATAATACTATATTGATCACATGTTGAGATATTAGCAACTATGTGTTGGAGGATTTTCCCAGATTTACAGTAAATTGAAATTACAAAAAATAATTTCAACTTATCTCTCTGTTGAGTGGCCCGAGCTCCAAACTGCAGTCTGCAATCTCCCGAGAGAAATGGCCGAGTGACCGAGCGAGCTCCCGGGCGGCCGAGCGAGCTCCCGAGTGGAAGGCCGAGTGAGCTCCCGAGCGGTATTGCCGAGTTACCGAGCGAGCTCCCGAGTGGAAGGTCGAGTGAGCTCCGAGTGGCCGAGTGAGATCCGAGTGGAATCTCCCGACCGAGCAGTTAGCCCGAGTGCCGAGTGAGATCCGAGTGGAATCTCCCGACCGAGCAGTTAGCCCGAGTGCCGAGTGAGATCCGAGTGGAATCTCCCGACCCGAGCAGCGGAGCGGAATTCCCGAGTGGAGTTTCCCGACTGGGATCTCCCGAGTAGTGGTCGGATGTCTCCCGACCGGGAAGTTGCTGAGGCCTGCGCAACGCAGTTTCCTTGAAACAGATTCGTCCTCCTCCGGTGGTGCTTCGAGGCTCAGATGGACTTTTGTCTCTCAGGATACAATAGCAGACCACGGCACAAATGGATGGTGTAATATGCACAAATGAATGGCATTTGTGAAATGCTAGTTATATGTCTAACTGGAAAAAGAACAAGGTAACTAGAAAGATGGTTAAGATAACCAAAAAAGTTCCAATTTCTGCAAGTTTGTCAAGGAAAAAAAATCAACGACATCCTATTTCTCAAGCCCCTGAGACCGGAGCTCTCCTTCCTTCAATCTCTCCTCAGCAAGTCCACTGCCTACCCTATATCAATGTTAATTTGCAAATGAAGCTGATCTAAGCAGACATATACAGTGTACAAGGTCAATGGAAAAAGTAGTATAATACCTCCTTCTGACCTTGCAACACAATCCTTTATCATCCACACCGAGAGTAAAAGAAAATTCTGAAAGGTTGATGTTGCAATAGCCTGCAAATCAATAAATACTAATTGAGAATGAAGGGTTAAAATATTTTTTTAGAAAAAGCATATGATCCAAAAAGTAATTGATGATAAATGTCAGATATTTGGCAGAAGAGTGTAGAATTTAAGAGACATTTCATAATTAAACATTATAATATCAGCATGTTGAGATATTAGCAACTATGTACAGTATGTGACAATCCTAAGAGTGTAGGGATACTAGAAGGAATAAAATAAAATAAGAATTAAGCAATAGCTCTAATAGATGATAAAACAAGAGCAAATAGTTTCAAATGGTAAATAGATTGCATAGTTACAAGAAATGAAGAATTAACTAGAGTGGATAGTGTAATGAAAAAGGGACCAAAGTAATCAAAGTAAACAGTAATTAATGTAAGAAAAATTGATTCGATTGCTTGGATAAAATTCAGAGAGTTAACCCTAAACAGTTAGGACAAAACAAGCTTGTTGACAATGATGATTGATAGCACCTATTTAATCTATTAGTTAATATCAATATAATTAACATTAATTATTTATTTACCTCTTATAAAAGCCTATGCAATTTGCAAACTAGAAAATGCAAATGAGGAAAAGGAATGGATTTGAAATTCATATAATAGTTGATTTTTTATAATATTATATTTTAGATGTCAAAAATTTAGTATATTATAATTTAGTAGGAGTTTAATGGACTTAATTGTGTTTCCAGATTTAGTATATCTGTTTCCTAGTTTACTTAGGGTTGAAGTTTATAAAAGTTTTTTCATCAATATAAGAATCCTCTTTTACGTAATTAAAAAAACCTTAGTTAATGATAGTTATGTATATGCTTCATCATTATTGTTCCAATTATCTATGCAAGTTTAGGGTTCAATTTGGTTTTGCGTTATTAGATATCAACATTCAACTACAATATCCAATGTTGTCTTTTGTGTTGTTGGCTTGCTCATCCCTCAAGGCCCTAGCAGCACTCTCCATCATGTACCCTCTCAAATCAACCACCTTAGGCATAAAATTTTTTTACATTATTGTCAATTGGTTCTTGCAACGAGCACCTTGCCCCCTCCATTACTTGATGCTTTGCTTATCCTCACTTAAATCTAAATCACCTTTAACTTATGGTTTTTCTTCTTTTCTCCTATCTATCCCCTCATGTTAACCCTATCTAGCAAGAAAATGTTTATGCTCTTATAATGAAATATATAATTAAAAAATTTAATCTCCAAAATGCTTACCTCTACTGGAGGATTTAAAACATCAAGCATTGCATATGTCAACTTCGGGATTACCATATCATAACACGTTGCTTGCATCTGTGACCCCAAAATCAACGTGAACTGGTCAATAGCATTGATGGCAGCCCATCGAACACGAGGATGTGGATCTTCAAAGAGGGATAGAACTCTAGTAACCACTTTCTTCAAATATGTTAAGATCACCTGCATATCAATAAACTACACAATTGTTATATATCTCAACGAATTAAAAAGTAAATAAAGTTTTATAGGAGTAACCTCTGAGCAACCCTCACATATTTGTGCAAGCGCCACGCTGCACTTATAACCCTTGCACAAATATATGAGGGTTGCTCAGAGGTTACTCCTATAAAACTTTATTTACTTTTTAATTCGTTGAGATATATAACAATTGTGTAGTTTAAAACTCCCAATGTGGGACTAAAACCAAACATTATATACAATATAAATCAAATATTTTGTCTTAAAACTCCTAATGTGGGACTAAAGCCCCACTCATAAGGGAGTCCCTTTATTCTCCTCTTCACTTTCCATTTAATGGAAAGTTCCAATGTGGGACTAAAGACCCACCACCTTCCTTTTCATTCACACTAGATATGCAAGATATCTAACACTATCTACAATAGGTGACAATCCTAAGAGTGCAGGGAGATTAGAACGAATAAAATAAAATGAGAATTAGGCAATAGCTCTAATAGATGATAAAACAAGAGCAAATAGTTTCAAATGGTAAATTGATTGCATAGTTACAAGAAAGAAAGAAATAACTACAGTGGTTGGTGTAATGACAAAGGGACCAAAGTAATCAAAATAAACAGTAAGTAATGTAATAAAAATTGATTCAATTTCTTGGATAAAATCCAGAGAGCTAACCCTAAATAGTTAGGAAAAAAAAGCTTGATGACAATGATGATTGTTAGCACCTATTTAATCTCTTAGTTAATATCAATATAATTAACATTAATTATTTATTTACCTCTTATAAAGGCCTATGTAATTTGCAAACTAGATAATACAAATGAGAAAAAGGAATGGATTTGAAATTCATATCATAATTGATTTTTTATAATATTATATTTTAGATGTCAAAAATTTAGTATATTATAATTTAGTAGGAGTTTAATGGACTCAACTATGTCTCCCGACTCATTGGAAGCTCAAGCATTACTAGACGATTGGACCAGAGTCGAGAAAAGAATCCAAGGAATGCAATTTTCAGAAGATGAAGTCAAAGAATTTGATAACGAAGGAACGAATACAACGGGAACGGAAGAAAATATAAGTGAGTGGTGAAAATTATAAAAGGGTAAAAATGTAAAAGAACTACGTGGGCTTTGATTCCCCTTCACCCTAAGGGTGCGTTTGGTTCAAGTTATCATATATAACCTTGGTTATATGATTACCAAATAATCACATAACCAAGGTAATGAGGCATAAAATATAACCTGAAGTTGTTTAGTTCAGTATAGGTAATCAAATAAAATCTTGTTTATTTGGAGGTAATAGTCTATAATATAATATAATATTTTACCGTATTACCCTTTAGAATTTGTTTATATAATTTTAGTAAATTTTAAATTAAATTTATTTAATTTTTTTCTGTTTAATTTATTAAAATTCTAATTAAAATATTAAATTAAAAAAATATTCGTCGGCGACACCGATGTCGACGTCGGAGTCGACGTCGACCATCGGTGTCTGTGTAGGCGGGCGGCTGTCGACGCCGATCTCCGGCAGACCGGCAGCCACTGCCGGTGGATCGGCCGCCGTCGTCGGCGATCTGCGGCCGCCGGCGTCTGTCGCCGGTCGCCGGTCGCCGGCCGCCGACGGTGGTCGCCAACCTCCGACGATGGTCGCCAGCCGCCGTTGTCGGTCCGCAAATAATGCTTCTGGAAGTTAATAAATTGTAATTGTTATTTTCGACTTAAATGTAAATATTAGAGGATAATTTTGGAAAGATAAGTTTCATAACTCCGGAATCAAGAAAAACCTTACTTTTCCTAAGATTTTTCGTTTCCTGGTTGCATGACCCTTTTGCTGACGTATCTAGCATCGATCATTACTTGGGAATCGCTGATTACCTAAACCAAATAAGATTTTCGTTGATAACCTTGGTTATCGGATAACCCCTAACCTAACGCATCCTAAGGGGGATACGTAGGCAACTGAAAGAAGTGCAACCCATTTTTTTAAAATAAATTTTATTTTTTAAATTTTAATTTTTTTAATATAATAATTTCGAACTGTGACGAATCGTGACGAACCGTGAACTGACGATTCTAAACTATGAATTGTAACTGTCTTGGATGGTTAAAGTTACGTGTCGACTTTTTACGAACCGTCGAATCGACGGATCCAAACTGTTGAACTATCAATTCCTAACCGTGATCGGATCAACAAGTTGTATTTGCTGAACAAACTATAAATCTTGAGCATCAAAAAGTTAGTTGAACTTTAAAAAAATTCTTCACTTGAAGACAGCTTAATTTCTTGAACAATAAAAAAAACATAAATCAGATTTTAATGTACGTTTTTTTTAATGAAATGGCAAGGAAGATCACCAAAAATAAGGATAACGACATATTAGATAATGAAAAACAATTTGCAAATGGGAATAAACATGCTGCCAAAGTTGTTTTAGATCAGTTAATGCGTTGACTGAATAAAGATGGTTTCTTGTCTTAAACAAAGTACAGGGATGAAAGTTAAGTCCATGTTCTGTTGGGATCGGACGGCAAGTTAGAAAAGGTAAATAACCCTGAAAAATAAAATCGATTTTTTATTTTCGTCACAAAGACAAAATTAGTTACAGAAAACAAAAAATCATTATTCAGATTAAATAACTCAAAAGAAAAGAGGCACCAGATATTTACTTGGTTGTAACCAGGATAGTTATTAATCTAAGACAATGATTAGCTCAATTTTCAAAGTGACTCATTGTGAACGGAGAAACCTCTTACACACTTGTCAACTCAGAGAAGACAAGGAAAACTAACACAAAAGCTATTACCATTCGAATTGATGAAAGCTCTGAGTTAAGGGCTTATTTATAACCCCTAAAAAAACTTATCGACGTGCAGACATGGCACATCACGGGAGCCCGAGTGAGACACGGGAGCTTGAGTGCGATCAACAACTATCCATGTCACAACAGTCGAACAACGGCTCATTGTCGATAAGTTTATGGACTCTCGGGCGCCCGTATAAAAACGGGCGGTTATATAGTCGATCTCCTGAATCCACACGGGCACCTGATTACCCGGGCGCTCGAATCTACTCAGGCGCCTAGGACCACAGCAAGTTCCAATCTGGTCAGCCTTTGGTTGACCAACCTTCTTCTGGTGCTTTTGGATGATCTCCAGCCATCCGGAGTTGGGCTCACCAGAATCCGTCTCTAGACTTCTCCTCAAGTAGTCTTCCTCCTCGGCTTCTCGTCCATCGGACGCCGCATACGCCCTTCTCGTTCGTCGGTGTAGTCATCTAGAGTTTTCGCGTCTCTCGGATGCACCGAGCCTGTCAGCTCCCTTCCCATGTTATCCTTCTCGCCTACTGCAACTTCCGCTCAAGTTCCAATGTTTCAAAGCTCCTGCACACTCAGACACAAGGATCAAAATCAACAGGATCTAACTTTACTCGGTTGATCATGTCAAATCTATCCCGGCGCCCCCGATGACGATGCGGCGGTTGATCCGGGACGTAGGTCTCCTCCTCCCATCGGAGATAGCGGGGGAGCCTTCCTCTCCGACCTTGACGCAGTGGAGGCGCTTGCAGCTGTTGGAGCAATCTAGTTGTCATAGGTTTTGATGTTTGGGCAAAGGTTTAAGTTAGGTTTATTGTTGTATTTGATATGCATGGGAAGCTCCGGAAGGACAGGCGTGAAGGATGGAGAGCTATCCGAGGGACGCAAGGCTGATGGAGGAGCTAGAAGGCTAGGTCTAGATTAATCGAGCGAGAACGAGTGCTGAGAGATTGTACTCGGGAAGGAAAACCTTAGGTTTAGGGTTTGGGCAATCGACTGCCACTGAGGGCAGTCGACTGGTGTTGGCCACAAAAAGATTAGTCGACTGATCTTCTGTGCAGTCGACTAGTTGTTGGGGCAATCTGCCCTGATATGATCTGGAGGATCATGGGTTTTGATGTGTGTTGGTCAATATGGTTAAGTTAGGATTTGTGTTGGACTAATATGTGTACATGAGTGTGCAGGTGTACAGGTACACATGGACTTGATTGATGTCTTGAGGTGAAGGATGGCATGGAGGCAAGCCGTGGGCTTGTGTGTGCATCTGAGGGACCGTGGATAGTAGGGACGATGAGCCGAGGGACGTGGACTTCGAGGCGTACGTGAAGGGTGGCATGGAGGCAAGCTGGAGGCTTGCGTGCGCATCCGAGGGATGAGGACCGAAGATGAAGAGGGCGTGAAGGCAATAGTAGAGGCTGCTGGTGAAGAGTCGACCAGGTTGTGAGTGTCCAAGAGTGAGTCGTTGTACTCAGGGTCTAAGCTGGGAGGGTTCGAGTGTGGAGAGAAATGTACTCGGGGAGTATAACACTAGGATTAGAGTTGGACCAGTCGACTGCCCTGGGAGCAGTCGACTGGGCCAGTCGACTGCCCTGGGAGCAGTCGACTGGGCAGTCGACTGGGCCAGTCGACTGCTCCAGGAGCAGTCGACTGGTGTTGACTGGAACAGCTGTCAAATTTGAACGTTGTACGGCAACAGTCGAATTTTAGTGGGACCAGTCGACTGCCTCTGGGAGCAATCGATTGGTAGCGGCTGTTTCAGTCTCGAGCTCTATTTAAAGGAGCTCGTTTCTTACTTTTCTTCTTGACGAAACTCACTTGTAAAAAGGGAGTTAGTAGTCTTCTGTGCTCAGAGTCTTCCCAAAGTGTTGTGGTGAGGTTTCTCCACCCATAAGGAGCGACAGATCTAGCCGGAGGTTATCCGGGGATTGATCCACCGATGGATTCTTGGATTAGTCACCCGTCCGGGTTGGATACCAAGTAAATCGGTATTGTTAGCGTTGTTTATTTTCTTCTTTATTGTTTCCGCTATGCAACTAACAACGTAGGTACAAGAAAAATCGAAGAAACGCTATTCACCCCCCTCTAACGTACCGTCAACGATCTAACAAATGGTATCAGAGCAAAGGACCGCTCTTGATTGGAATAACCGCCAAGGGAGCAAAGAACGCTAGAGGAGAAGAAAATGGAAGATAAATTTGGGGACGACATCTACACTCCACCGTCTTATGATCATGAGGATTTTGCATATTGGAAAGCAAGAATAGAGACATGGTTTGGGATGGAGTAGGACCTTCGAATCGCGCTTGAAGAGTCATATGAGATTCCAAAGGAAAAGCACGGGAAGAGGCTTAGGCCTAGATATTGGAATCAAGAACAACAAGATCAAGTAAAAGCAAATACAAAGGTAATTAGTATTTTGGTAAATATTTTGTCTAATAACATTTTGAGTTGTGTAGGTAAATATAGAGATGCACATGAATTATTGGATAAAGTCAAAGAATATCATGAAAATCCTACACAAATTCAAGAGCTCGAAGAAGAAAAAGAAAAAGAAGTATCAACATCATCAAGTGTAGTGGAAGAAGAAAGTGAGAGGTCATCCACCTCATCTAGAGAAGAGGAGGAGGTCACCACCTCAAGGATTAAGGGGGAGGAGAGACCCTCATCTACACAAGAACGAGAGGAAGCATTTCTTCATCCAAGGTTGAAGAGGAAGTCAACTTAGTCTCCACTTCCACCAAAGCTAAATTGAAAGAGCACATCACATGCTTTGGTTGCAACGAAAAGGGGCACTACAAGGACAAGTGCCCAAAAGGTAAAAGGGAGGTACTCTCTAAACTCGGGTCCATTCGATTTAAGTCTAACATGAAGTGTAGGAATGGAGAAGCCCAAGAGAAAATGATGAAGATTAGATACTTCACATACGGAGAATTGGGGCACTACCACACCAAGTGCCCAAAGAAAAGTGAAATCAAGAAAAAGGAGCATCTAAGAAGATGAGAGAAGGAGGAAAGAAGGAAAAGAAGAAGTTCACATTAAAGAGGGACTTCAAGGGTAAGGGAGGTACTTCCTAACCCTAGATTAAAAAGTAATTTAATTTCAAGTTCCTCATTGCATATTAAAAATAATGTCAATTATCCCTCCATGCATGCTAGTTTTAATGAAAAATGCTTAATGGTGCACAATTTTAGATTTAAGTATAATGATAGGAATAAGAATAACAAGGTAGATCATAACTCTAGTAAAAGCATGCATCATGATACGCCAAAGACCTATGTATCCAAGGAACAAGGCATTAACCCCAAGGAGGGGAGACATATACCTAGAAAAGTGGATAGGTCTAAGAATGTCCAAAGTGGACATATGGACACTATGTTTAGAAAGTTGGAAAGGAAAAATCAAGCCTTGAGGGCAAGGCTTGATACTTTAGAAAAGACCCTAGAAAGATTTAAGGTTGGATCAAAGGGTCTAGACATGGTGTTGGGTAGTCTAAAACCCAACTATGATAGATCGGGTTTGGGATACCGGTCTAAGACCTCCAAGGCCAACAAAAAGAAGTATACTGGGAAAACATATAATCATGGCAAGAAGGAGAAGACAAAGAATGGCAAGGGGGTGCCATTTGAGGGTAGAAGGAAGAACTTAACCAAAGACAAGGTGTCTAAGGTTAAGAAGGTCCATTTTGTAGGCCAAGAATCACCGGAGACTCACCGGTGTGGTCTAGTGTGGGTTGAGTCACCTAGGGAGGTGGCTAAGGCTCAGAGCTCAAGGGGGAGCTCTAGGAGCCTTTGGGGTCCATGGTAAATGGATCTAAAGAGTTTCTCTCCTAGGAAATTAGGTAAAATGTGTCAAAAGGGGTTGGAAGACTTGGGTAAGTCTTAATCCTAGATTTTGGCACATTAAAAGGAGAATTTAGGGAGAAAAAGGTGAAAATAAGTCCATAATTGATAAAATTGGGTTTTAATGTGTGAATACCATGTAATTCAGTGCTAGAAATGAACCATGATCAAGAGTAAGAGGATTTATTAAGGAGAAGTCAAAATTAAAACTTTTGGGAGAAGTTTAATTGATACACTTTAGAAGAAGTGGGATTTCGTGCTAATCTTGGGATTTAGAGTACATTTGTTTGGAAACATATTTTCCCCAAGTAGATATAGGCTTCACAAATCTCCCCATAAAATTTTAAAATTTTTGGAGATTTGTAGAATTTTTAGGGCATTACTGAAATTCGGACTGAAAACTTAAAATTCAGGCATCAGTCGACTGCCTTGGGGGCAGTCGATTGATCTCAGCCCAGAAACTCTCTGTTCGATTTAGTAGTCGACTGTCATATGGGCAGTCGACTGATCAGTGAGAGTAAGCATAAAAGGCATATTGGATAGTGGGAAACTACAAAATTGGATTATGGGATATGGTTTTGGATTAAAATTCTTGTTTATGATTTCATATTCCTTGAATGAAATGTTATTCAATGATTTAATGAGGCTTTGTTAATATCTTGAAAATTAAGGAAGATTGATAAGTTTCCCTAGGTATCTAAGAGTTAGAGGTTAAAAAGCGAAAATTGAGGACAATTCCATGTGTCAGATCGTAATGATAAGCCTTAGCAAACACATGGAACTATAGATGGATTTGAGAGTTGATATCAAATGTCAAACTTTTAAGGAATGAGTTTGTACCAAAAGTCAAGCATGTTTGGTAGTTTTCATAAAACCATATTTTTCTAAGGTAGGGTATACCCTAACAAATGTGCTTGCAAAATTTTATATTTTTTTGGATTTTCTAGAATTTTCTAGGAATTTCTGAAATTTGGCTGGAAAATCAGAAATGGACGTGCCAGTCGACTGCCGGGATGGCAGTTGACTGCCGTGTGTTGCGGAGGTTGAGTTAAATCCAAGACCAGTCGACTGCCCCAGGGCCAGTCGACTGGTGGTTTGGGCAGAATGCTGATCAATGATTTCTGAGGGGTTTTTTAGAAATCTGGTAAGTTCTATTTGGCACCAGGGGTAGAGTTGTTTAGGACAATCTTTTTGATGGTGTCAAAGGGGGAGAACTTGGGTGTTAAGTTAGGTTTGGGTTGAAACTTAACCATGGTTAGTGTGTTGAACTTTGGATGTTGAGTTGGGTATAACTCAACGTAATATTGTGCTTGTGAAAGTCAAGTTTGGTAGGACTTGACTTGGGGTTGGCAATTAGAATTGAAAAATGGGAGAAACTATAGGTTAAGGGGGAGGTTGCCTCTTGTTTGTTATGCTTTGTTTTTCAATTGCTATTGCTATTGTTATTGCTATTATTGTTTTTGTTTAACTAACTTAACATATTGCCACACATCAAAAAGGGGGAGATTATTGGGACAATCGGCCCTGATATGATCTGGAGGATCATGGGTTTTGATGTGTGTTGGTCAATATGGTTAAGTTAGGATTTGTGTTGGATTAATATGTGTACATGAGTGTGCAGGTGTACAGGTACACATGGACTTGGTTGATGTCATCAGGTGAAGGGTGGCATGGAGGCAAGCCGTGGGCTTGTGTGCGCATCCGAGGGACCATGGATAGCAGGGACGATGAGCCGAGGGATGCGGATTTCGAGGCGTACGTGAAGGGTGGTATGGAGGCAAGCTGGAGACTTGCGTGCGCATCCGAGGGACGAGGGTCGAAGATGAAGAGGGCGTGAAGGTAACAGTCGAGGCTACTGGTAAAAAGTCGACCAGGTTGTGTGGGTCCAAGAGTGAGTCGTTGTACTCAGGGTCTAAGCCGGGAGGGTTCGAGTGCAGAGAGAAATGTACTCGGGGAGTGTAACTCTAGGCTTAGAGTTGGACCAGACGACTGCCCTGGGATCAGTCGACTGGGCCAATCGAATCTGATTTACTTGGCAGTCGACTGGTGTTGACTGGAACAGCTGTCAAATTCGAACGTTATACGGCAACGGTCGAATCTGAGTGGGACCAGTCGACTGCCCCTGGGGGCAGTCGACTGGTAGCGACTGTTTCAGACTCGAGCTCTATTTAAAGGAGCTCGTTTCTTACTTTTCTTCTTGACGAAACTCACTTGGAAAAAGGGAGTTAGTAGTCTTCTGTGCTCAGAGTCTTCTCAAAGTGTTGTGGTGAGGTTTCTTCATCCATAAGGAGCGACAGATCTAGCCGGAGATTATCCGGGGATTGATCCACCGATGGATTCTTGGATTAGTCACCCGTCCGGGGTGGATACCAAGTAAATCGGTATTGTTAGCGTTGTTTATTTTCTTCTTTATTGTTTCTGTCGTGCAACTAACAGCGTAGGTATAAGAAAAATCAAAGAAACGCTATTCACCCCCTCTAGCGTACCGTCAACGATCTAAAACTGGTGTCGGCTGGAATTCAAACGTTGGGCTTTAACGTTCGAGTTCGGGTAGACCAGTCGATTGGTGCCAACACCAGTCAACTGATAATGGCTAGTTCGGCCACGAGCTCTATTTAAGGGAGCTCGATTTGGATGACTAGAGTTGTCGAAATTGGATTTGATTAAATGTTAATTAGTAGTATTTGTGCTTAGGGGTGTTGTTAAGGTTGTGGTGAGGTTTTTCTGTTGGAGCAATCGGCCCCAAGATGGTCCGGAGTGACCATGGGTTTTGATGTTTGGGCAAAGGGTTTAAGTTAGGTTTACCCTTGTGTATTTGATATGCGTATGTTGAGTGTGCAGGTTGTACAGGTACGCATATGGACTTGACTGGACGGTCTCGGTACGGTGAAGGATGGCATGGAGGCAAGCTGGAGGCTTGCGTGCGCATCTGAGGGACTTTGGAGAGCAGAGACGATGAGCTGATGGGCGCGGACTTCGAGGCGTACGTGAAGGGTGGCATAGAGGCAAGCTGGAGGCTTGCGTGCACATCCGAGGGACGAGGGCCGAAGATGAAGAGGGCGCGAAGGCAATAGTCGAGACTGCAGAGTAGGAGTCAGTTGAGTCGTGAGAGTACGAGTGCTGAGTGATTGTACTCGGGAAATCCTAGGGTTGAGTGAGGAGTGAAATGTACTCAGGGATGGTAAAACCTAGGTGGGAGAGCAGGGCAGTCGACTGCCAGTGTGGGCAGTCGACTGTTGGAACTCACATAGAGTTTCAGGCTGCGTAGCAGTCGACTGCCACCGGGGGCAGTCGACTGCCACCGGGGGCAGTCGACTGCTCCTGGGAGCAGTCGACTGGCAGCTGCTGGAAAGTGAGTTGGAATTCGAACGTTGGGATGTAACAGTCGAATTCCAGCTGGACCAATCGACTGCCCTTGGGTGCAGTCGACTGGTGGCAGGATTTCAGCCCGAGTCCTATTTAAGGAGGACTTCGAAGGGGCAGGGTTTTTTTGACGAAACTTGCTTGGATAGGGCAAGTTAGTGATCATCCTTGTGCTCTAGTGTTCTCAGTGATTGTGGTGAGGTTTCTCCACCCATAAGGAGCGACAGAGTTAGCCGGAGGTTGTCCGGGGAGTGATCCACCGACGGATTGTTGGATTAGTCACCCTACCGGGGTGGATACCAACTAAATACGGTTTGTTAGCATTGTATTTATTGTTTTATTTGTATTTCCGCTGCGCTAACAATCTTGTAGGGAGAAGGGGTTCGAAAATCGCTATTCACCCCCCTCTAGCGTACCGACCGATCATAACATTCTCCACCCACAAGGAGCGACACAAGCTAGTCGGAGGTCTTCCGGGGACTAATCTACCGATGGATAGGGATCACCCACCTTACAGATAGCCGTGGAGTAGGAGTCTTATCTCCGAACCACGTAAACAGTTTGTGTTAGCGATTGTTTTCATTTGTAGTTTGTATTTCCGTTAGCGTATGCTAACACGTGTAGGAAGAATCGATGCATTAGGGGCAACGGACTATTCACCCCACCTCTAGTCGGCGTATCGATCCCCAACAAATGGTATCAGAGCGAAGGTTCACTCGTCTACGGACTAATCGTCGAGAGAGCAAAACGGATTCGGAAGGTCCGCTAGGATGGGATACTCGTATCCCACCTCCATACGATCGAGACGACTTCGATTATTGGAGGAAGCGGTTGGAGAAGTGGTTCCAAATGGATTGGGACCATTAGAGCGCATTGGAGGTTCCATTCGAAGCTCCAACATACAAGAAGGGGAAACGCCTCCGACCTCGATATTGGATGAAGGATCAAAAAGAGGAAGCGGAGTCGGATAAGGAGGTAATAAGAATTGTGTTAAATTTATTACCTCTTCATATTGTGTCCCGTGTAGGTGAGTATGAGAATGCTCATGAGCTATGGAGGAAGGTGATAGCTCTTTATGAGGACTCTACACAAGGATAAGAAGTGGAGAAGCTCAAGGACAAGGGCTCATTGATCTAAGAGAAGGAGAAGGATCAATTGGAAGTTGAATCGAGTTCAACATCCGAAGAGGAGGAGGAAGTGGAATCGTCCACATCCTCAAGTGAGGAAGAAATACAAGAATTCTCCACTTCAAGAATTGAGGGGAGGAGAGACCATCCTCAATATCGGAGCAAGAAGAAGCCTCCACCTCCACCAAAGCAAAATCAAAGGACCACATAATTTGCTTTGGATGCAATGAGAAGGGACACTACAAGGATAAGTATCCATTGGGTAAGAAAAAGGAGATAACCCCTAAACCAAATTCAATTTCTTTGAAAACTAACATGGGTTCTAGGGAAAAGAATGAGAAGAAGCATATAATTCGCTTCACGTGTGGTGAGCGTGGACACTACCACACAAAATGCCCAAGAAAAGGAGCGCTCAAGAAGCTAGGACATTTGAAGAAATTGAAAAAGAAAAGGAGCTCGAGTCAAAGGAGAGTTTCAAAGGTAAAAGGGAAGGTAATCTCTTATTTAAAATTTAATCCAATTTCCAATTCTTATATGCTTGTTAAAAATAATGTAGATTATTTACCCAAACATAATCATGGATTTAGGTATAATGATAGGAATAGGGTCAACAAGGTAGATAACCCTAAGAAACCATTACCCAAGGCTAGACCTAATAAGACCCAAACTACCATGCCTAAGGGGAGGAAGGTAGTTAATGATCAAGGCATTAATTCCAAGTAAGGGAGATATATGCCTAGAAAGGTGGGTAGGTCTAGGAATGTCTAAGGTGGACATGTTAACTCTAGGGTTAGAACCCTAAAATTAGAAAATCAAGTCTTGAAGGCAAGACTTGAGGAAATGGAGAAAGTCCTAGATAGGTTCATTATTGGACCTAGGGGACTTGACATGTGTTTGAGTGGTCAAAAATTTAAAAATGTCAAATTGGATACATCCAAAGTTAATGAAAAGAAATATGCAAAGGTAGCATATAACTATGGCAAGGATGGAAAATCCAAAAATGACAAGAATAAGTCATTTAAAGTTAAGGGAAAGAAGAACTTAACCAAGGATAAGGTGTCCAAGGTCAATGAAGTCAAGGTTATATGCCAAAAGTCACCGAAGGTATACCAGTGTGACCTAGTGATTGTAGAAGAGCTATCTAGAGAGGTGGCTAAGGTTAAGAGCTCAAGGGGGAGCTCTAAGAGTAAAATTAGGACCCATGGTAAATGGATCTCAGGAGGATTTCTTTCGGAAGTATAGATAGACTATGGAGTGTGCCAAAGAGTTTGGAGATGGTTTTGAATCTCAATCCTTGGATTTTGGCACATTGGGATTGAGCTTCATGTATGAAAGTATGAAATTGGAGTCACATTGGATGAAAATTAATTCTTGATGTATAGATGTCATGTAAACCAACGCTAGGGATACATTGTGATATGGTATGAGCAGATATATCAAGAGGAAGCCAAAACTAGGACTTTAGGTCAAGGTTCAATTGAACCATTTAGTTAATTTTGAGTTTTATGTAAATCTTGGGATGCGAGATATATACATTTTTAAATGTATTTTTCTCAAGTAGACACGAGTACTACAAATGTCTACATAAAATTTGAAAATTTTTGGAGATTTATGGAATTTTTGGTGCATTTCTGAATTTGGGTCAGAAATACTGAAATGGGTTGATATCAGGGTATTAGTCGACTGGTGCGGAGGTCAGTCAACTGATAATTCTATAAGTTTGGGTTTTCGACTAGATCAGTCGACTGATGAATGGGGCAGTCGACTGATAATTCTGTGAGTTAGTTTTTCGACCGTCAACTGATAACTGTCTCAGTCAACTGATACGTACTGGAATTGTTTTCAGCAAAGTTGAAATATGTGCTAATGATGTCAAACAAGTGTATAATCTTTTGGGGGTTATTACCCGTTGTTTACAATCATTAGAGGATAAAGAATCCAATAATTGGGAGATTGTTGGAGTTCTTTTTGATGTGTGGCAATGGGGGAGAGTTGTTGGGTTTAAGTGGGAAACTAACACACCTTTGCAAGAAATCCAAGCTCAAGGAAAAGCTTAGGTGAAGGGTGAGCAATGGGTGCTCGTTTGTTGTCAAAGGGGCAAAAGTACCTTTGCAAGAAATCCAGGCTCAAGGAGGAGCTTTGGTTGAGGGGGAGCCTAAGGTTAGGTTCTATGATGTATGCATTGTTGTTATCTGTTTCCCTAACCTAAACAGGTTGACAAACATCAAAAAGGGAGAGATTGTTGGAGCAATCTAGGTGCCCTGGTTTTGATGTTTGGGCGAAGATTTAAATTAGTTTTATTGTTGTATTTGATATGCATTGGGAGTGTGGAGGATACAAGTTCAACAAAGGAGAAAAGTCCAAGTAGGATCTTGGCAAATGAGGAAGACTCGACAACAATGACCGAGGCCGAAGGAAGCTCCAGAAGGCAAGGCGTGAAGGATGGAGAGGCATCCAAGGGACGCAAGGTTGATGGAGGAGCTAGAAGACTAGGTCTAGGTTGGTCGGGCGAGAACGAGTGATGAGAGATTATACTCGGGAAGGAAAATCCTAGGTTTAGGTTTGGGCAGTCGACTAGTGTTGGCACCAGTCGACTAGTAACGGCTAGTTCAGCCACGAGTTTTATTTAAGGGAGCTCGGTTTGGCTGGCTAGGGTTGAACAAATTGGCTTTGGTTAAAGGTCAATTAGTAGTCTTTGTGCTCAGTAGTGTTGTTAAGGTTGTGGTGAGGTTTTTCCACCCACAAGAAGTAACACAAGCTAATCGGACTTCTTCCGGGGACTAAACCACCGACGGATAGGGATCGTTCATCTCACGGACAGCCGTGGAGTAGGAGCCTTATCTCCGAGTCACGTAAACGGTTCGTGTTAGTGATTGTTTTCTTTTGTAGTTTGTATTTCCGCTTGCTTACACTAACATGTGTAGGAAGAATCGACGCATCGATCCCCCCTAGCCGGCACATCGATCCCCAACAGCAACTTCCCCACGGTAATGGGAAATTGCGCTCAGCAGAGCCGCCCTCGGCGGTGAAGCTCTCTGCTTCTTCGATTCCTTCTCTATCCAAACAAATCCTATCAAACACTCAGCCCCCTACCCAAGGTAACTCACAAAAATACGCCTTTTCCTCACCCAAAGATCTGATCTTTCTCGATACCCAGGGCTAAGCAACTAAAGATGTGAGCTTTCATGTAGATTCACGCTCGTAGATTGGGAGGAAGTAGGAAATTGATAAGGAAAGAGGGGAATCAAAGGGTGTAGAAGCCTTCAGAAGAGGGGCGCCGAATGGGGACGGAGGTAGGGCCGCTTATAGCTAGAGCCGTCAATTTGGGTTGGGGCCGTTGGGTTGGTTCGCATCGCCAAACAATTTAAACGGATTGGGTTAGAATTTTAACAATCCAAAGCAACCACGAGCCCACCTGCCTAGGTCCGTGACCCGCACGGGTCGACCTGCGATGGGCTTGGGTTGGCCCGCGTATTGAGAATCACATGTTAGTGAAGTTTTATGTCAATTTAGTATCTTTCTTTGTTATAATTTTAAAATAAAAAATAATACTTTTCATCAAACAGGATTACTTGTTTGTATTCATTTACATTTAAAGTATATATTTCTTCATACATGACATTGATGAAACCTTTCCAAAATAAAATGTTGAATATATGGTTTTTTTAATTTTTAAGTTTTTTAAAATCTTTTGATGGGTTCGCAGGTTGACCTGCCTAACCCGCGACCCGCTATGGATTGGGTTGGGCTGGGGATTTCCCAACCCGCTAAGATGATGGGTCAGCCTACCAACCCCACCAAATGGTTGGCCCACTATAAGCCAACTCGCCCCACCACGAGTTAGCCCATCTGACAGCTTCACTCACAGCTTGCTTCCCCTGTGTGGGTTGTGTACCCGCCGCAAGCAGACACTTATCTGCAAGTATTGATGAAATTGTCAAGCTGCGATTTGGATTGTACGTGTTCGTATGAACGAGCGGATGCTTAACTAGTTCTATACCCCAAATAGTTAGGCGGCTTTAGGTTTTCACCACTTCAAATTTCGGACATGCATGGCTCATTTTTAAAAAGCACCAACTCTCAATCGACTCGACTCGGCTCGGTTCAAACAGTCAAACTCTGAGTGAACCTCGCCTAGTTGGGGGTAGAGAAGACGTGATGGTTAATAATACGAAAAGAATTCGTGTGGATTGCATTCTAGCTTGTGCTTGATCAGAAAGTCTAAGAGTTGAGTCATAGTCTTATTCTTTCAAAAGATTGGGATGTAATTGGCGATAGCATTATTGAGTTTGTCATAAAGTTTTTTACACATCTCATTCTTTTTAGTCCCATAAGTTTTTTAGGCATCTCACTTTGAAATGCAGAAAAGTCGAACATTTACTAACTATGATACAATGAATGATGCAAAAATAGATGATTTCGTTCCCTCTAAATATTCCTCGTCGTTTGCCCTATAATGAGACGAAGGGAGATAATTACATACCAAGTGATCTCTTATATGGAAGAATATTTAATCTTCAAGAGAATGGACCTACGTGAATCAATCTTTGCCAATGAAGCAATTCTATCACCCGAGTATCAACTCAGCTACACCATGGGGACACTCACTATGATTATAAATTCTGCAAAAGGGAAAATCTCTGCAGCCTCCAATGATGATGCGGTGGTTGATTCGGGACGTAGCCGTCCTCCTCCCATCGGAGATAGCGGGGGAGCCTTCCTCTCTTACCTTGATGCAGCGGAGGCGCTTGCAGCTTCCCCACTGCAAGGGGAAATCACGCTCTGGTGGAACCGCCCTCAGCGGTGAAGCTCTCTGCTTCTTTGATTCCTTCTCCATCCAACTTTATCCTATCAAACTCATCCCCCAAGCCCAAGGCAACTCATAAAAATGTCTTTTCCTCACCCGAAGATCCAATCTTTCTCGATATCTAGGGCTAAGCAACCAAAGATGCGAGATTTCGTGCAGATTCATACTTTTAGATCGAGAGGAAGCAGGAATTTGACAAGGGAAGTGGGGAATCAAAAGGTGTAGAAACCTTTTTGAAGAGAGGCGGATGGGGATGGAGGTAGGGCCACCCATAGCTATAGTCATCAATTTGGGGTGGACCCGTCAGGTTAGCCCGCCTCGCCAAATAATTTAATCGGGTTGAGTTGTAATTATAGCAACCCAAACCCGCCTATGCCCGTGACCCGCACGGGTCGACCCACGATGAGCTTGGTTCGGACCGCGGATTGAGAATCACATGTTAGTCAAATTTTATGCTAATTTAGAATCTTTTCTTTGTTATAATTTTAAAATAAAAAATAATATTTTTTATCAAACATGAGTACTCGTTTTGTAACCATTTACATTTAAATTACATATTAATTGATACATTAGATTGATGAAACCTTTCCGAAGAAAATGTTGAATATACAATTTTTTAAAATTTTTTTCTAAACTTTTGATGGGCTTGCGTGTTAACCCGTCCAACCCGCGACCCGTCTTAGATTGGGTCGAGTTGGGAATTTCCCAACCTGCCAAGATGATGGGTCGACCCGCCCACCCTATCAAATGACCGACTCACTACGGGCCAACTCGCCCCGCCATGGATTGACCGGCCTGACAGCACTACCCACAGCTCGACTCCCCTGTGTGGGTTGTGTTCCCGCCGCAAGCAGACACTTATCTGCTAGTATTCATGAAAGTGTCGAGCTGTGATTTGAACTGTACGTTTTTGTATGAACGAACAGATGCTCCACTGGTTCTATACCCCAAATGGTTAGGCGACTTTAGGTTTTTACCGCTTTAAATTTGGGACATGCATTGCTCATTTTAAAAAAGCACAAATTCTTGATCAACTCAACTTGACTTGGTTCTAACAACAATCAAACTCAGAGTCGACCTTGCCTACCTGGGGTAGAGAAGTCGTGATGATTAATAATCCAAAAAGCATTGGCATGGATTGCATTCTAGCTTGTTCTCGATCAAAAAGGCTAATATGAGTTGAGTCATAATCTTATTCTTTCAAAAGATTGGGATGTAATTGGCGACGACATTATTGAGTTTGTCATAAAATTTTTTAGACATCTCATTCTTGTGAGTCCCATAAGTTGTTTATGCAGCTCACATTGAAATGGAGAAAAGTCGAATATTTACTAACTATAATACAATGAATAAAACAAAAATAGATGATTTTGTTCCCTCTAAGTATTTCTCATCGTTGGCCCTATAATGAGATGAAGGGAGATAATTACATACGAAGTAATCTCCTATATGGAAGAATATTTAGTCCTCAAAGGAATGGACCTACGAGAATTGATCTTTGCCAATGAAACAATTCTATCACTCGAATATCAACTCAGCTACACCATAGGGGGCACTCACTATGATTACAAATTATGCAAATGGGGAAATCCCTCCAAGGATATATCACTATGATTACAAATTTTAAAAAAGCACTCACTATGATTACAAGCAACTAAATTCTATTCATCTGCAATCTCTAATGAGAAGCCAATAGTCAGACAGGTAGTGCAGTTGCGTCATCATAATTTGTTCGGTTCATTAGGATTGCTTATATCTTATTCTAAAATTACATGATTTGGGGCGAGTGAAAAATGATAGGGAGAGTAAAAATAAGAGAGTGAAAATGGGAGAGTGAAAAATATAGTGAATGATGTGGTACCTTGCATACAGCGATCTTCGATGGGTTCACCATACCCCTCAGGGTATAGTTTGATTTGGGACGGCGGTCAAAGGTCGCCGATGGTGTCCAAATAATAATTGGATGTGTACATGTAAAGTGTCACGTTATGCTACGTCATGCCACATTATTCACTATGTCAATCATATATATATATATATATATATATATATATATATATATAATTTGTATTCACCTATATCAAAATTGGTATAGATTAATCATATTTGCGAAGAAAAAAAAAATCAATGTAATTATTATGGAAAGAAGCGACTGCTGTAACAAGGAAAATACGATCCAACTAAGGCGCCCACACGCCTTAATAATGTGGCTTAGCTGTCATGACCAGACACGAAATACGGTCGAGAGTGGGCCCCCCAGGATTCTTCATCTTAAACGTCTGAACCACAATTCTCACTAATCATCAATCTGCTGCAGAATTAGTACCAGCAATTGTGGTTTCTTAGGTTACGAGATCCTGCGTCACCATAATCCATCGCATCACAGCCACTAGTTTTCTGTTGTCTGTCACTTATAATACAGGCTTGTTCTCCGTCACGGATCCATCTCTACGGCTGCCATGGCTTCACGTGCGTGTCAGCGTCACGCATTTCGGTGCCCAAATCGCACTCCCGCCCCGGGTCCTCCTCCGCCTTCCTGCAACGGATTTAAAATGGACTGCGAGACGCGTGGCGAAGGCGCTATCGGAGCTCTGGCCGATGGGAATCACCGTCGCGTGCATCCTCGCGCTCTCCCTGCTTCCGGCATTGGCTACGGCGGCTTGCGGCCGTCGCCCTGTCATCTTCAACTTCGGCGATTCCAATTCCGACACCGGCGGCCTCGCCGCCGGTCTCGGTTTCGTCCTCTCCCACTTGGAGGGCCGCGCCTTCTTCCTCAGCCCCTCTGGCCGCCTCTGCGACGGCCGCCTGATCATCGACTTCCTCTGTGAGTAAACCCTAATTTTTTCCCCATTTCGGTCTGGACGATACACTAATCGACGCGATGACGCCAGGTGAGGGGTTGAACACCAGCTATTTGAGCCCGTACATGGAGCCTCTGGGATCAGATTTCCGGAACGGGGCCAACTTCGCCATAGTCGGCTCCACCACGCGGCCGCCGGAGTTGCCCTTCGCATTGGCCGTCCAAGTTCGGCAGTTCCTCCGCTTCAAGATGCGATCCTTGTACCTCCTCGCCCAAGGTCGAATCTTCTCAATCCTTGCTGAGCCCTAGAGCTTAGATCACTTCATTTACTTGTGAGCTCGCCATAAATTCTTTGCTTGCGTTGATTTCTATATCGAAGGCGCCACGAACCTGATCGACGAACAGGGTTTTCAGAACGCGCTGTACGCAATTGACATAGGGCAGAACGATTTAGCAGCATCATTCTCTGCAAACCTAAGCTTTGCTCATGTTGTGCAAAGAATTCCATCCGTCATCAACGAGATCAAGAAAGCTATCGAGGCAAGTTCTTGTTTCATATGCAAAGAAAAATTAGCTCCGATCATTGATTACAGTTTGGTGCTGTGAATGCAGTCGCTGTATGAGAATGGAGGCAGACACTTCTGGGTACACAACACTGGTCCCTTGGGTTGTTTGCCTCAGAAGCTCGCCCTACCGCGAAAGGTTAGCAGCAACCTCGATCGACATGGATGCTTGATCACCTACAATAATGCTGCCAAGGAATTCAACGCTCGCTTGAGCGTTCTTTGCGATGAACTGAACGCCAAGCTGATGAATGCCACCATTGTTTATACTGATATCTACTCAATCAAGTATGATCTCATTGCCAACTACACCAATTACGGTGAGCCTCAAGTTTCATGATCAAAGATCTCAAAATTTGTATTCCATCCAACTACAGAACTTAATAAGATTGATGATCGGTGTTGCAGGCTTTGAGTCTGCACTGATGGCTTGCTGTGGATACGGTGGGCCTCCCTACAACTTCGATCAAAAGGTGGAGTGTGGTGGTTATGGATCACAGGTTTGCCCCATTGGTTCCAAGTATGTCAACTGGGATGGGATTCATTTTACAGAGGCTGCCAATGCTGTAGTGGCCTCCAAAATACTGACAACAGAGTTCTCAAAACCAAAGCTTACATTTGATTACTTTTGTGCTGCCTAATCTGTGTTCTCCTGACTTTTCCTTCAAGCTCAAGGAATGTTTGATTAGTGTAGCTTTTTCAGCAATAAAGCATAGCAAAAGAAGAATATGGCTATAAATAAATCAAAGTCGAGTTAAATTTGATAGTGTTTAAGTTTGTTTGAGAAGGTAATTAAATCGATTCTAAAATAAATTTTGTTTGTTTGTTTGATAAGTTTGATTTGATTTCTTTTTTATGAAATTGAGTTTGGTTCGTTTAAATGTTAACAACCTTTCCATTCAAACTTATTTGATTTTTTGAAATGGTTACATTTTAAATTTGTTTGATTATTAAGCTTGATAATATAATTTATTTTGTATGAAGTATTGCAGTGTTTATATTTTATAAGCAATTCTCCTCCCGGGAGAATGATTTTTTTAAAATGATTTTAAAAGAGAAACTTTTTGAACAATAGTAGTAATTTTATTCATATTTTTTTGTGTTTTGAGTGTCGGAAGTTGTTTGGTTTCATTGTCGATGGATTGAATGTTAAAGCTCATTTAGATTAAATATTTCCATGGCCCTTGGAGATTGAGATAATGAAACTCCTTTCCTCCTTATATTGTAGTCGGAAGTCGAAGTTGAAAGCGTGTAGAATGTAAATAAAAATCATGTAGAGATTATAAAATTGAGAATGAAAGTAGTGTAGAATGTAAATAAAAAACGTGTAGAGATTATAAAATTGAGAATGAAAGTAATGTAGAATGTAAATAAAAAACATGTAGAGATTATAAAATTGAGAATGATAGTAGAGAAAACATGTGAAAATAATAAAATTAATTCTCTATTTATAGTGTTTGAAGAGTAATAGATATTAAATTATAATCATTGATAACAAAAATAATTAAATAATCTCAAACATTGAAAAAAATTTATTCCATTGGCTAGAATTGTCAGTTTTAACGGTGGAAATCGATAATTTTGATAGTTGAAAAAAATAAAACAAAAATATGACTTGGTGGATGATTTTTGGGGTGGAAACTATAATCAATCCGATACCCTATCGGGTCAATTACTATTTCAACCTGGGTACCGAGTCAACGAGTGCTTAACTCCTTGACATGGTTACGGGCTTGGGCTGTTCAGTTGGATCTATTTCGAAGTAGTTTTAACTATTAGAGTTGTAGGATAAATTGTGATGGGCAAATTTTAACTTATATAAATAGTTTTTAAAATATTTTAATTTAGTAAAAAATTTAGGGGTGTCAAGAATAAACCCGAGCTGGCGACCCAACCTGAATCGACTAAAAAAAAATCAGGTTCGGGTTGAAAATTTTCGGGTTCAGGTCGGGTCCGGATTGGAGGTTTTTGGCTTGAAAGTTTTCGGATTGGGTTTGGGTCGGATTCGGATTGACCCGAATTTAATATTTATTGGATGAAATCAAATTTTATTTTAAAAATTAAGATATTTTTATGTATATTAATATCAATATTAGTATCATCATGATGAAATATTGAAATAAAAATAAAGAATTATTTGAAAATAGTAAAAAAAAGACGTTTTGAATCAATTTTTTCGGGTTATTTAGGTTGGGTTCACGTTGGTCAGGTTTGGGCATTTCCGGTTGAATTTGAGTTCGGGTTGAGAGTTTTAAAAAAATAATTTCAACGCTATCCGATCCATCCGAATTGGCCTCCCTAAAAGAATTTATATGTTTTTTAATATTTAGCCATAGAGATAGACTTAAGGGACGGTTCTTTATTTATATTTTTTTTATTCTACAAATGAAATTAAAAGTTCTTACAGGGCACTTGACTTCTGCGAAAGGCAAGTTTCACACAAGACGTGTGCATGAATGAGGTTGGCTAATAGATAATTAAAAGATATAACATTTCTAAATGGTACAATTTTAATTACTAACTAAAACTATTTCATTAAAAATTTGGACAATTCGCTATCAAGAATTACTCTCCCAATAAAATGCTTTTCTTTAAATATTTTTTTTTATCATGGAGTTTACTTGAGTGGAATAATAAAAACATAAAAAAGAATCACAGGAAAAGTTTTCCAAATTAAAGATCGAAAAAACAAATTTCAAACTTCGATGAGGAACAAAACGATATAATAAATTGCGAATCTTCCTGGATTCTCATCTAGTTACATCCGGTCCATTAAGGCGACGCGCAAAGTCCAAATTTCACCTACTATTTTAAATTTCTAATTTCCTTTAAATTGCTTTGACCAGCTGGATAGCGAACGGCACAAACGGCTTATTTCTCACATTTTTATAAGTTTTTTTTTCAAAAAAAAAAAACGAAATTTTTGTATGTTGCGAGTGGTGGAGTATGCCTGTCTTGTGTTCGGAGCCTTGCACCGGATCTTTTAGTTTATGGTGCGTTTGGACCGAGCCCGATAAATCGGGGTTGGTGAGCAAGGCGCCGGCTACCGACGGTAAGGCGACCACTTGTCGGTGAAAACACGTCGCTGTCGCCACCTGTCTCGGACTCCCGTCCACCGTCAGACAAGAAGAGTTGGAATCGGACGGTGGGGATTAATTATTCGTCCGCATTAAAGGTTGGTGAGCGCCCGTCGGCAACTCCGCGACTATAAATAAGCGCCGGGGTTCGGCCACCCAGAAATCGTGAAAGGGGATCTCCACTTGGCGGAAGCAGCGGAGAGAAGGAAGCGGCGGCAGATCAGGCTTCAGATCTCTCGTCTTCTCCCTTCGCGTTCCGTGTTTCCTCGAGGTGAGTCGTCTTGCTTCAGATCTGCGTCCTCGCTGTGATGTATTTGGGTTTGATTTGGTTGGAAACGGTTGGGTTTGGGGATTTTCGTAGTGGACGATTCGATCTGAACTAGGTTTTGATCGATGAGCTTGATTTTTTCTGTTTCTTGATGAAAAATGTTGTGATGATTTTTTTTTTCTGTAATGATTCAGCGAGTCCAAGATGGCGGACACCTTCCTTTTCACCTCTGAATCTGTCAACGAGGGGCACCCCGACAAGCTCTGCGACCAGATCTCGGATGCGGTGCTCGACGCTTGCCTTGAGCAGGATCCCGACAGCAAGGTTGCCTGCGAAACCTGCACCAAGACCAACATGGTCATGGTTTTTGGTGAGATCACTACCAAGGCCGATGTTGACTATGAGAAGATTGTCCGCGCCACCTGCCGTTCCATTGGGTTCATTTCCGACGATGTCGGCCTTGACGCGGACCGCTGCAACGTGCTTATGTACATCGAGCGGCAGTCCCCCGACATCGCGCAGGGCGTTCACGGACACTTCACCAAGCGCCCGGAGGAGATCGGTGCCGGTGACCAGGGGCACATGTTTGGCTATGCGACCGATGAGTCCCCTGAGCTGATGCCCCTCAGCCATGTCCTTGCCACGAAGCTGGGCGCTCGCCTCACCGAGGTCCGCAAGAACGGAACTTGCGCTTGGCTGAGGCCGGATGGTAAGACTCAG
>JAGFNQ010007808.1:192176-224265 GCA_024364735.1 Boesenbergia rotunda | reverse complement strand
ATAGCTCAGCGAATACCCAACAGATATGCATAGAAAGTTATACCAACAATAAGGGTTCAGCTAATACAGTCTCATATCAACAGTAGGGAAAGACTGGAACTGAAAATACTGGGTAGGTACATACCTGAATCCATCTAACCTGTACAGAGGGTAAGAAATACCAGTGGAATACCAATAGACATATAAGCACAGGTAACAAGTCTCCAGAATATGCAATGTCAAACAAGTGCAGCAAATAAGTGCAGCAAACAATGCACGATGCAAAATATGCACATGGTGCAATGCCATAGTCACCCCCTAACTCCAGTCAAGCCACCGAGACAGGCGATACTGTGTCGGCCGAGTGGGTAGAGCCGTGACACTGTCCCGCACTCTGCCATCACTGCTACTGAGTGACCGAGTGGACAGGATGCTGGTGGAGCTATCGCTCCGGCCCATGTATATATGGGGGAGATATCTCTCTCATTTTCTCTGGTCTATGGGTAGAGAAAGGGATCCCTGCTTGCTACCACGCTCCGAAACCACTACCCCTGAGCGGACGAGCGGAGCACTACAGAGCAAATGCACACACCCAGCGGTATCCCACTAACCCATGAGTGGCCGTGTGTGCATATCATGTGCCGGAAGACGATTAGGCTCAACCACAAGGGAGTCGCTGATCGCCGGCATGCAAAAATGCAAGGATGGTGTATGATAGATACACATACCTCCCTCCCCAAGTCCTCAGTATACTAAGTCTCAATCTGAAATCCTATAACAGGAAATACAGGTAACCTACAGGTATACTGACTGGAAACTACAGATCCCTCAAAGTCAAAGGCAGGAGATACAACACGATCTCTAAGCATACATATAGATATGACAATACCTGAGACTATATGGAACTACAACATAATAACTCAGGAATAAACCACATGTATCCAGAACAGGTATAATAACTCAGGGATAACAACAAGTATCCAGAACGGGTATAATAAACAAGGATAACCAACAAGTATCCAGAACGGGTATAATAAACAAGGATAACCAACAAGTATCCAGAACAGGCTACTAAACAGGGATAGCGTATAATCTTACTGCTATCTATAACAGTCTATGCATAATCACATGACAATATCAAAGAGATAAGTCAAAGGGTACCCGCCTCCAAGAGTATATAAATCTGTATCAAGCCGGAAGAACACCCGTCCAATATAATCCAATCAACTCCTGTATCAAGGATGTATTTAATTAGCTATTATACAAATGATAGCTAGCTAATTAATCCCTAAACTAAACCAGGGTTAACCTAATCATTCCCTTTCCATTTAATTACCTCTAATTAAATGAAAGACTTCTAATTACCCGCGTAATTAAGATCACCAAGTGTATAACACACAAATCATGCCAATTCCCTATTAATTGACACTGATCAACTATTGCTAACCTAACACCACTTGTATCAAGGTTAGGCTCCAATTCCAATCCCCATGGTCTCTCCCATATGAAGCTCTCGGTCAGGGAACACTATGAACAGGGCCTCTTAACATCTAAACACAACAACCTACTTATCAAGAACCAAACAACATAGATTCAAATCCATCAGTCTAATACAAGTTCACAGAGCTTACCTTTAGAAGCTCACAGCAGGGATCTTCTACTGCTCCACCACTGCCTGATTCAATTCCAATTCCCTGATCCTCACGAAACAGAAATTCCAATTAGAGACAACATAAGGAGCTAACAGTCAACTCATCTCTTACCTCAAATCCCAATTGCAGACCCTCACAGCCAGCCGAAGATGCGGGATTAGAGCCTATGTTCCAATCCAAGTTTCCGGGATTCAATCTGCCAGCACCCACAAGGGTTCGATTCATACTCAAACCTCCGATCCAAGTATTGTATACATGATCAACAATGTATCAGCTAGAGGAAACCTTACCCAAGTGGCTACTGGCGTCGCTCCCTTGAACCAAGACCCACAGCTGATCGGCAATGTCTTGACTCTCGAGATCCTGGCTAAGTGAACCCTAGCTCACTCCTGTGGAGCTCCAGAAACTCGAAGACTCGTCGGTCTAAGGGCACCGCCGTGCCCCAAATCGCCCGAAGAGGAAACCCTTGAAACCGATTGCGAGAGGGCTTGAGGATCGAAGGCTTGAGGCTTCAACGTCGGCTGGATTCTAAAGATGGGGTTCGCCGGAGGGATGGAAACCAACGAGACAGGGTCGTCGGCACTCGATCGGGAGAGGCGCGGCTTGGGCACGGGCGCAGGGGCGCTGGGCTGCGGCTGTGGAGGAAACGCCTGCGGCCAATGAGCCCTAATCGACTCTTATAATGGAAATTTGCATTTAAGTCCAACCCATTATAGTTAATTCGAATTTCGCCCCTGAATTTGGAAACTTTTAGCAAACAGCCCCCTTCAAGTTTCGGATTTAACATGGAGACTCCAGCCAAAGAGGCCCTTGAAGAGGAGCGCCGACATCTCGAGCTCGTGGTTGGCCATCTGCTGGCGGCGGAGCTGGTCGCGCACCTTCGCGACGCGCTGGCGGAGGAACGACTCCTGGCTGGTCATCTTCCGCAGCCGCTCGACCTCCGGCAACGAGCGAAAGCCCTGGAGCAACAGCGCCGACTCACGCGCCGGGTGGAGAGGATCTTGCGAATCGTACACCACCGCAGCCGCTCCACGCCGCAGAGCACCGTCAGCTCTCGAACTTTCTTCATCAGGCCCTTAAGCCTCTTCCTGAGCGTCGTCCGACTGGAGCCGACGTTGGCGATCCTCACCAGCTTCACTTTGCACCTCGCCATGGCCGAACAACAGACAGAGTACTCTATTTCTCCTCCCCTTCCGCTCCCTTAAATCGCCCAAATTAATGGAAAAAGCGCGAGTATCGCATTTTCCCCTTTTCCGCCCCGCATTTTCCCTTTTCTCTTGTTCTTAGAAAACGACATTTTATCATTTTCTGTTTTCTTAGAAAATGACATCTCCTTTTCCAGAAAATGAGAATAGAAAATACAAATCAAACAATATTTTCTAGAAAATAAAAAATGAAAACAGAAAATGCCTAAACCAAACGCCCCCTAAGATAGTGTACATGGTCAAACGGAATCAACCATTAGAACCAAAAGTATGTGAGATAAATCCCTATGTAAGTGGTATTGTCTTAGTATACATAAACAGCTGAGCAGTTCAAGATATCACATTTACTGCGCAGCCTAATATGCTCGATAGGATTCCACTACGGAAGGTTCAAAGTCACAAATTACCTCTCCCGATGCATTAACTATTGATTGGATTTTTATAAAGTTGAGAGATTATTAGATATTTGGGGTCATAAAAAGTCCAACATGATTTTATAAGGAAAATCGAGATGCTATCAATCGATAAAAGTCAAAATTGATTTTAAAAAATAAATCTACGTTTCGCGTAATGAATCTAGACTATTAATTTATTCAAAATCGATTACGGATAAATGAGAAATTAATTATTTAAAGTCAGTCTAAAATTGACATAGAAAGAAATATATGGGGAATAGTCTCACATCTAAAGTTTCCAAAAGTATTTGCTTCCTTATATGTATTTTTATGTTAATAAGTTAAAAAAGAAAAATATAGGTAATCTCTTCTCACAAGCGAGCAAGAGCTTACACCTGCGAACCCGCCACTCGTCGCGCGCACCTGTGCGCAATTGACGCTTTGTTGGCGTATTTTGTACTTAGCAAGTTGATCGTGAAGAGTCATGATTTGATTGTTAGTGAAGACACTTGATCTAAAATATCGGATCAAATTTGATGGTGAGAAATAAATTGTTGTTATTTGTGAACACCTATAATGAAAGAATATTATTTTACGGAAATAATATCGAATACTAACCTCGACGATATATTATATCAATTTCTATCCTCGTGACAACAACCCAGGAACCGCGTCAAACACATGTACCCCTCCTTCACGGTGGAGCATGAACAACTGTTGGCGCACTACCTGGTGTGGACGCTAGGCTTCTCGCCATGCTGCTGCCGCCGTTGTTCGCCCATTCTCCGCGCTTGATGCGGTTGGCTGCAGCACGGGCGATGAACTCTCTGTTTCTGCTATTCTTCCACGAGATCAGATATCTATATACATGAGGCTTCTTTTGATGGTCGCCATGTCTGTTACAGCTTTAATCATCAACACAATTTAAAATTAGGGATCAACTGGATACATATTGTGCTCTGGAAAAAGAGTAAACTCAGGGTTCAAATGGATATATCCTCAACTCTGT
Source organism: Boesenbergia rotunda (assembly GCA_024364735.1). Classification (NCBI taxonomy): domain Eukaryota; kingdom Viridiplantae; phylum Streptophyta; class Magnoliopsida; order Zingiberales; family Zingiberaceae; genus Boesenbergia; species Boesenbergia rotunda. Next base: position 220,025 of record JAGFNQ010007808.1, on the reverse strand, counting down.
TTTCTTCTCCAATTACGTGATCAGCAAGATTTCTGTTCTATTTTAAGGAACTAGAGAGAAAAAGATTAGGACCTCGTAGTGTGGTGTAGTGCAGTATTCAAACACAGAGTAAACAAGAGGATCAATGTTTGATCTTAGTAGGAATGAATATTTTGAAAATGACCAAATAAGAAAATCATCAACTTCTATGATTAATTGGGTGAAATCTCATCATCCGAATTTAAAATAAAAAAATAAAAAGCTATGTCTGATACATCGATTTTCCCGTTCTCTTTCTGTCACCTGCACGCCCATCCATTTTTTCCCTTTTCTTCCCATAAAATGACCTGACTTATAAATCGGGCTGAGTTTATTGGGCCGTATTGGGCTAAATGTGTGGCCCAATTGGGCTAAGTTGCAATAGAATTTTCTTTTTATAATTCAAATGTTTAAGATTTATTTCATTAATCTTTGGAATATATTTATACACAGGTCGACCTTCAAAATAATTTTAATTTTTTTATTTATTCTCTTAAATGTTTTATTACATAAACTGATTTTCCTTTCTATTTTTAACTTTCAGTCAATCGTGGGAAGTGATTTGGAAAATTGGAGGCAGGCAAAAATAAAAACAGTAATTTAAAAAACAAATCAAGCGGATTACGAGTTGATCATTAAAGAGTAAAAGACACCACTGATGTGGAAAAAACAGGATAGATTTGTCTGACTCTGAATAAAGAGTATATTTAAGAATAAAGACAACGGTAAGTTAAATTAATTACTACAGCTCGAATAAAATACACGTTGGGGGGCGCAATCTAGTCCAGTTATATTAACTGTCGAATAGGGATCGATTAAGATTAGATACGCACTTTACGAAAGTTTTTTATTAATCATCTAAATAAATTATATATATAATTTTATTACAATCAATATTTTCAGATCCACTATTTATTAAAAAGAAATTCTTTTATAATATACAACTGAGTCTCGAAACGGATTAAGAATTAAAGGATTAAGAATTAAAGTTTGGAGACATGATGTTCCATTTTTAAATAATTTAAATTATATTTCTAAATAAATAAATAATAATATATTAATTGATTAAATTAAATTGGGTTTGATAGTAATTTAGTTGAATCTAATTCAAATCGATCAGTTTCAATTTAGAACAATATAATTTTTATTTTCAAACTTATTTGAGTAATTTTGTTCAATTTTAATTCAGCATTTTTATTCGTGTTAGATAATTCAATTAGTTGGTGGCTAGGCTAGTAATTCAATTTATTTATTTATTTATTTTATTATAAAATTTAACTCAGCATCTTCGAATGTGTACAGTGACGCAGGGACACATACAGCAAATTAATATGGCACACCATCGAATTTCAATACAGATACTGGATAGAAATAAAAATGGGGGAAAAATCGTCCTTTATTAAAAATGAAATTTCGTTAATAATTGAGAGATTAATTCTCATATAATTAAATATATATTTATATAAATTATAAACTCTATGAAAAATAAATTGAAATAATGAATTTATGAACATTAATTTATATATATATAAAATAAAATAAGGTTGATAAATTGGAAGATGACGGTGAACTTAAAGACATAGAAAGACATCGATAAGGTCTCCGGTACTATAGTGTAATGATAAGGTGATTAATTATTATCTTAGATATTTACAGTTCGATTCCTAGCTATGACATATTTGTAAAAAAATTTCTTTCAAATGAGATAATTTTTTTTTCAAATTGGGTGCGAATCCTGAGACGTTGTGCTTCTAGATCGTCTATCGTGAATGCTTCTTGATTTATCCTAGCGGTCGATGAAAAATTTCTATGAAACCGAATTGATTGGTCGAAATTGAAAAAACCTCAATAATAATAACCTATCTAATATGTTTTTTTTTTTCTGCTACTTGAAAGATTATCATATAGTAATCCAACTCTGAATTTAGTGACACCAAAATGCCAATGTCCTTATCAGATTTTTTTTTTTTTTTTTCAAAAATTGGTCCAGCCTCTACCCACCCACAATAAACACTCTGTCAGATGGCATAGCCAAAGAAATCCAATAAAACAAGTTATCTATGTGACTTTCTACTATTTGAATGTCGTTTATCATTTTCAACTTTAATGTCCACGTAGAAGTGAAGTTTAGTTAATCTCCACATAGAAGTGAATTTGGAAATTTATTTTTATTTTTATTTTTCATTTTCTATTTTTAATTTTCTATTTTCTAATCTAATTTTTAGAAAATGAAAAATATATTTAATATGATATACTGTAATTTTATTTTTTAGAAAAAAAATTAAAAAATATGTTTGATATGTTAATATTAAAAATTATAAATAAAATAATTTTTAAAAAATAAAAATTGATGCAACATTATAATTCTTTTTGAAAATAATATTTTTTAATAAAAACTTATTTAAATAATTTTTCAATCAACATTTCCTTTTGCATGTACAAGTCGTAGTAGACATAGTCCTTGACTTCAAATTCGAAGTTGCACCTGCTCTGCTCAGTTCCTACACTAGTTGTTTTTATCCGCGTCCACCGTTCCACGCAACTCCCGGAACCTCTATAAAATCCACGCCGATTGCACCCAGCGAACCCACGAGGAGAGAAATCGAAGAGCATCGTCCGACCACGCACAGATCCGCTCTGCTCATCGATTTCTGTTCCTTGTTTCCTTTTCGGCGGTAGGTGCAAGTCAGAAACAGAGTTGCGTGATATCAATCGCGAGACATCATGGTGGAGCAGGGTGCCATCGTCCCCGAGAAGATCGCCATCCCGTCCGCGGTGGCGGTGGCGGACCCCCCTTCGCCGTCGCACTGAGTGAACGTCCCCACCCAACAGGACAGGAGTCGTCCCCCACACAACGCCTCCGCCCCCGAGGCAACGCCCCTCCCCGCCCCCGACGTGAGCAACTTGAAACGGCAGAACAAGACGGCCTTATCCTGGTCGATCGCCCTCTTCACAATCTCCTTCATGCTTCTGGTGAACTTCCCCAAGCTGGCAGACCACCCCCACCAGTTTGTCCTCTTCGCCGCGACGGCCATCCTCGAATGCCTCTGCTGTATCATTGCCCTCTGCATTTTCTACTACCCCGACACCAGCCGAACCAGCGTCGAACTCGCCAAGGCGCAGAAAACGGTAATGACCTCCTCCAAGTTGATCCTTTTGCTCCATTTCCTCTGTCGCTTGGCACTCCTATTTCCCTTTCTGTCCTTCCTAGCGATCACGGTAGCCACGGCTGTGCTCGCCCCCTTAGTTCTTTTCCCACTTCACAAAGCACATATCACTACTCCTGCTGAAAAAGGAAATTAAATCGAAGCTATACATCAAATTAAAGTCAGCTAAGTATCAAACTGGTCGGCGTGTTAAAATTACGTATGCTCTCTATCATGGTTATGTCACTAGTTAATTTTAGTTGCATAGATATATAGATCTATGAAATATGTATTAATTGTTGAGATATATTCTATTTGAAAGTTGAATTGGGCCAGGAACTGATTATCTATCTCTTAATTCGAAAACAATATACATGGCTTGATTACTTTGACTAATTCTCTTTTCCCTCAAATTAGCTCCAAAGATGATAACCAAATCCCCCCTTATTAGCGAGATCAATCTCTTGTTATTTCCTCTGTTTTAGGAGAGGAAGGAGCGGCTCGGTCCGACTGAATAAAGTGGCACACCGGACAAAACAGCTTTCGGCGTAGTTAATATGGTTCAGCCCAACATTGCCTACCATTTCCTCTGTTTTTAGGAGAGAAAAAGAGAAAAAATAAATAAATGGCCATGCAAGTGAAAGAAAGAGACCCATATGTGTCCTGTACACATAATTGCATAATCTATGTATCGAAAATAACAATAATCTTCATTCATCTCTAATTTCTTAAAACACAAGCGAATTCTTACTGACCATTTCATTGGAGAAGAAAAGAGAAGAATCGGGAAGAAAAAACATCAGAGACTAAAACAGAGTTGAGCATAGAAATTTATTCTTTTCCATATCACAATATATATACATTTGAGCTCAGAAATTTACTCTTCAAATTTGGTGCATGATTAAAGTCTTATAATTAAGAAATGCTCGTCAATTTTATAAAATCCAATGTATATTATCTCTATTTCTTCCAAATCTAGTGTAGAACCTTAGGGAAAACTTACCGGTACTTTAAGTGTTCAGAGAGTCTCTCTATGTTCATGAGGCCTTTTCTTGTGTGAGTTTTAGCAGTAAGATTTCTGTTAATTTGATTTTTGAATCAGGGTCATAAAAAATGCTTTGCTCTCAGTGTCAATCTATCTAAGAATCAAATTAATTTCTGAATCATAAAAATTAAGGTTGTGGATCAGATAGCTAGATACGTATAACATGCACAATGCACTGAATTTTATAGAAGTGATGATCAGTACTTCTCAATTCTACGACTTTAATCATCCAATCAGTTCAAAATCTGGGCTCAAATTTATAAACATTGTGCTCTGAAAAAGATTAAATTTGCATCGTAATATCCTCAAAGACAGATGTGTTTCCATTCTCATTCTTCTCTCTGCTTCTGCGATTAGTAAAAATTCTCGTGTTTCGAGGAATTAGAGATACGAAAATTGTGGGCCGGTTGGACTCATTATTCAGTTGGGCCGATCCACTTCTGTTTGTCCGGCCCTATTGATCAGGCTAGTCCTGATAAATGTGGCCTGCCTGCCTGCCAGACTTTTTTTTTGAATAATTATTTAATTATCTAAAAAAATTATGGGGAAAAAAAGAAGGATAAGAAAGAAGGTTCTACAGATGCTAATCCCATGGTGTGAATTTACCCAAACTGACAACCCCATTGTCCGGATTGTAGAAAATCGCAAAAGTAGTGATTTTTATTGTATTTTTTTTAAAATTTATTAAGGGCTTCCGCATTGATGTTTTTAATGAAGTGTTATAATTCTAACATAAAAATGAAAAAATAAAAAATTGCCACCTCATTAACAAGTTCAAAAGCTTGAACGCGCCCCCGGGGCTATGGTGCAGCGGTAAGATCACTAGTTGTTAACTCATACATCCGCGGTTCGATCCCCAGCTATGACACATTTTGCAGGAATTTTTCCTCCAAATGGGGCGCGAACCCTGAGCCGCTGGGCTTCTAGACTGGCCACCGCGAGCGCTTCCCGATTTACTCTGGTGACCGATGGGAAACTTCCGTGGGGCCGGACCGGTCACCCCAGGTTCAATTTGTCTGCTGCCTGCTTCATCATTTTTTCAAAAGCTTGAACGCGTCAAAGTAAAATATATATATATATAACAAGAGTAATGATTGGGACAGTGAATTTGAGACAGTGAATGGGACAGTGAATGACGTGCAATTAATGTGTACACGTCTGATCGCCGATCGGACACCACTGATGGCTTCTGATTATCGTCCTGAATCAAACTATATCTTCGGAGGACGGTGAACTCGTCAGGATCGCCGGCAACGGTGAACCTATCGAAATCGACGGTCAATGATGCGAGATCGCAATTGCGGCGATCCCCGACGGGTTCACCGTGCCCCCCAGGGAATAGTTTGGTTCGGGGCGGCGGCCGAAGGCCGCCGGTACTGTCCGATCGACGATCAGACGTGTACACAATAATTGCCACGTCATTCACTGTCCCATTCACTATCCCAAATTCACTGTCCCTATCATTACTTAAAAAAAAAAAACAAAGCGCATGAGAGAGCGTGCACATGTGCATGCCCTCCTACATTTTTTTTATTAAATAAATTATAAATAATGTTTAAATTATTTTATAATTTATATAATAAATATATTTAAAAATATTATTATTATTTATTTTAAATAATAATCATTTAAATCTTATAAATAAAATTAAAATTATATATATTTGATATAAATTAAAAAAATATAAAAAAAGATAATATGACTCATAAATAAATAAATAAATATATAATATGTGGATTATATATTTTTTTATGAGATAGTGAATATTATAACATCATCTGAATGTCTTAAGGAAAAGTCCTCATGAAATAAAATGAAAATTTTCTTAAAATTTTCACTTTGGTGATCCCTCACTTCTCAGGTTCAATTTTTCCTTGATAGAAGACGCAGTATACTGACGGAGGAAATCGTCACATGCTGTTACGTGGTTGGGTCATCGGGTACCGATATCAACAGTGGTGAAGTCGCCACGTGTCTCCATCCCACGATTTATCCTTGTTGACTGGTGGGGATCCTCGTTGAAGGTTATAGGGCAGGATCGGTCAGTCAGGCGGATTAGTCGGGCGCAAACCTAGATATCCCTTGTAAATAAAAAAAACTTAAAATTTCAAATGCACTGTTGCAATTTGGTGATCTACAAACATCAAAAATAAAAATAAAAAAAAAAACCTGACGCTCAAATCTTCATCTTAATTCTTCTTCAACTCCTCCATCCAATCTCACTACAATAATTAATCCAACTGTAATATATAATTAGCTCTTCATCAGTTTCCGTGGAAGAAGAGAAAGATAATCTCCCAGATGATACGAGGATCTCCGAAAGAAGATCAGAACTCCTCGAAATGGAGCTCACTGCACGACGAAGTCTGAAATTGCATCCAGGAACAATTATAAAACTGATTTTATTTTACTGTCCGGTTGATTTTAATTGCGGCGCCCCTAGGGCATGATATGATGATAAGTGGCGGACTATTCTTTATTTTTTATTTTCAAAATATCGTATCAAAATCTAAAATCATACCAGACAACCATCTATCACCTCCGGGCCCTTAATATAAAGGGATTTATAAAAAGAGGCAGAATGAATTAAAAAAGTGCATCATATTAGTAATTAATCAAATAACATATTAATTTATCTAATTTTTCCATCTTTACCTCTTCTATCATACGCATATAATTTTAACATCTCTCTTCTGTTTTTTCCCTCTACTCGTAAAAGCAAACTTCTATACGTTTTCTCACTCATCAATTTTATTGCACTCAAATTTATTTATTTTGAAACATTTTGACCATCATTCAAGAAGATCAAAATCAATAATAGATAATATACTTAGATTTCTTGAATATGAAAAATTCTTGATCGACTTAAAGATTTCATATTGTATCTATTTTAAATCTTATGAGTTTCTTAGATTGCAAAAAGCCCAAATTAAGTATATCATCCATCACAATTTTTAATCTTTTCTATTAATGGTGGTCTAGACTCCAAAGGTGTTTAAAAACCTTCTTTTTTTTGGCTCGATCTAGATATGAGAGCATATAAGGGTGACGTTAGATCTGATATTCTCAAATCAAATTCAACATATGAGAAAATATTTTTTTTTAAAAAAACATTATGGACTACTATTAGAGAAGTAAAAAATTATAATAGTGAGTAATTTTGAATTATTTATAATTTTAGAAATTTACATGATTTTAAATGATTGTTATATAAGATTTCTAAGTTCATCAGTAAGTTTTGATTGAAAATCACAAATAAATATAAATAGATTTGTATGGATTTATTTTAGATCCGGTAAATTTTTAAAATTTACGGAGTTAAACTATGTGTTTTATTATTTATTTTGATTTTTTTTGAAGATTTTAAAATAGTAGAAAAATCAGCCAATAGTAGATACATATAAAAAAACATCTCTATAATCCATGGGTCGGGCCAGTGATAAATGGCGTGACCCGATTATATAAAGAGGTCATTTGGGCCCAAACAATTCCCTGCCCAGTAGTTCTGTTTTGACCACCTTGCCGATCCTTGTATTTTTTGAGAGGATGAGCATGCGAAATTCAAAGGAAAAAAAAGGGAAACATGTTCTTTGACAAATAATTGTAAAATGGACGACTAAAAAAATTTCTTATCTCTAATTCTCCCAACAAACACAAGAGAAATCTTTTGAATCACAAGATGACAGAGATTTGAGGAAACAAATAACAAGTATATTCACTCTTTTACAGAGCCAACAATGAACCTCGTAATTAATTCGCACGCGAATAAAATGGACGGCAATTGACATTCGACCCGATCAGCTGCAAACCCCAATTCATTTGTTTTCCACGGCCCTCGTCATTAATTCGCACGCGAACAAACTGGACACAGCAATTGACATTCGACCCGAAAAAGAAATGGATCCATTCGACCCCGCAATTTGCTAGGGATCCGATTGTGAATTCCCTATTTATTTGACCGTCTAAGCTCTCTATCGCACATCGCCGCCACCTCTCTCAACATCCCTGCATTTTCCCCATCTCCGATCGCCCTGCTCATTTTCGTTCTTCCATCGCCTTCACCCGGAAAACGCACTGCTGGAGTAGGCCGGAGCATATCTATATAATCTGAGCGACGATTTAAAAGGAACCGTCGGTATCTTTCTATTTGACTCGTATATTGCGATCTGCATTAAATGCTAAACATCAAAAGGTTGATTTGTGACAGGTATCAAATTTTCTCGTGCATTGAGATGTTCCAGCTTGTCCTAAGAGACGAGGATAAATCGAGGATGATTTGGCTTATCCATGGAACTTCAGGAAGAAAGAAGAAAAAAAAACAAGTCCTTTCGTTTTTGGAATGGGAGGTTTTGGAAAAAATTTGTAAGTGTTTCTTCATCCAACTTTATTTTTACATGACCAATCCTAAATTGTGCCTACAAAAAAAAAAACTCTTGATAATTTCTTTTCATAATATTTCCATGCTGAATTAAACACATTACATCCATTCTTTTTATAATATTTTATTGAAATGACTACTCGCTATTTGACACTAAAATTTGGTTTGGTTTAATTTTATTTATTGCAATTGATTATGTGAATGTAGATTAACAATGGTATAAGAGCTACTTTTGTTTATATTGTACTGTTACTCAGCAGTATCTAAACATTCATAAGTTCTGTAGAACTAAATATATTTGAGATTTCATATATATTGTACAGTTCATATTTATATAAACACGAAACAATAGAATTAGAAGCATTCATACACAACTTCTTTTAAGGATTCATGAATATTGTTATAATGGACATCATCGTTTATGGTTAGAGTCATTTATAAACAACTTCACGACTAATGTGTATGTGCATATATTAACGAGCATCTCATATGAATTATGTATTGGTCGTGGTGCATTACTGCACTCCGAGCAGTTGCTGCACACGTAGCGCAGTTTGCTTACTGCACACGATCACTATAAAAAAAACTAGTATTCTGGGATGAATTTTTGTGACAAAAACTTTTCGTCACATATTAGCGATAAACTTTTCGTCATCATATAGTTACACTTGATTCATCTTGTGAAAACATCCAGTGCAGTTGTAGCTGTAGAAAATATGAATTTGTTGGGATGTTATGTTTTCATATTTTGAAAATATTTTCTATGCAAAATATCAGGAAGATCCCAAATGAGTATGTTTTGAAAAGATGGACAAGAAATGCAAAAGACGGATACTTTGGAGGTAGTACTTCAAGTGTGAACACAGATGGTTTGGATCCAAAACTTCTTCGAAATATGCGATATCGGGATTTGTCTGGATTATCTATTCAATTGCATAACAAGGCAGCAGACAGAGATGACACATACATGGATGTAAAAAATGGTATGCTTAGCTTGTGTAAGATGGTGGACAAAAAGTTACAAGTAACTGAAGCAAATGTCCACCAATCAAACTTTAGCCAAGAAGCTACTGAGTTAGTTCAATCTCTAGAAGAAAACAGTCAGGTTTCAGCCAAAGGAATTAAACCCAAGAAGAAAACAATTTCAGGCAAGAGATTGCAACGAGGCATAGAAACTTCTTTTGAAAAAAAATGCGGTAAGCAAAAATAAACAAAATCCAACAATTGTTCAGGTTTTATTTTTACTAATATTTGAATTTTTTATTTGGTGTTATATTCTAAAAAATCATTTAGAATTAATTAATTTTATTTTTTTAATAGGATATAGAAGAGCCTACGCCCAGAAGCTCAATTTCCGACCCAATTACCACAACTGTCACCTGGGATGCCGACTCCAATGTATTCTACTGCTCCCCGGATTATGATAACTTCAGCATATCCCACTGCTCCGACTATGATGCAGGCCCCGGCGCTCCCTTCAATCTCACCTGCGGTAGCTGCCCCAGGATTTCCTGCAGTACCTACAATACCATCTGCAGTGTCCATCCCGATCCTGCCGACGACTCCATTCATGGTCCCTGCTCCGGTATTCCCCACTGTGCCCCTTACGGTATCTGCTTCTACAAGTGGCGTTATGGATCGAGCCCGGTTCCGATGCTGGCGGAGTCCGTAAAGGGCCGGTTCGCGTTATTCCATGGAGGATCGGATTCGACCGTGGGCCGAGCTTGGGTCAGGACATTAGATCTTGTAAATGTATTATGAAGATAAATTGTCAGTTATGTATTATGATCTCTTAAATGTTGTTTTTAGAAATCTTATTCTCTCTTAGAATGATACTTGCATACATAAACTGAAAAATGCAGTACTAGTTACAGTTTAGAACCAACACAAACATTGCCACAACTTATACGTTGCATAGGATACACCACAAACTGCTTGAATACATAATCTGCTTGAATACACCACAGTCAATACGTTTAGAGTACAATGATGCTTAATTTGCATTATCTGCATACCATAATCTGCTTATACGTTGTAACTTATACACCATAATCTTTTCACATTGTTACAACTTATATATTGAATCTGCTTGACATTGTTTGTTACAACTTATACGAGTTGAACAAAGCATGCTCTTTAGATTTCACAAAGCATGTGAGTGAACAAAGCATTTGTTTGCTTGCATCTGTTTGTTACAACTTATACGAGTTGAACAAAGCATGCTTGAATCTGCTTGAATCTTTGTTACAATCTGCTTGAGATCAGTAACTATGATCACAAGCAACTGTTCGACTCAACCACTCATTAATGGGATTTGTTTCCTTTTCCAACCGGAATGAACTGTTGTTGTTGTTGGATGCCTCTTAATCTGCTTGAATTTTTTTTTTTAAAAATTTTTTGTACGTTGTATGTACATACGATATGAAATTGTGCCAACTAATTTATTTGTTGCAGAATGTTTTTAAACTAGCGCTACAAAGTGAGTCTGCTGTGATGAGTTCAGTAGCTCAAAAGTGACGAGATTTCAAAAATAAATTGAGTAGCAGATTTATTTGGCCGATTAGAAAAAATCCTAAAAAGTTGAATACTCCACCAAGTCAGTATCAGCTCCCAATAGCAGATTGAAAAGTATTTGTTGATATGAGACTGGATTCATCATGGGAGGTATACATTAAGAATTGTCATGTTTCATTTAAGAACTATTAATTTTTATATTTAATTGAAGAACATAATGATGTGGGTTATTCACGAAAAATAAAAAGAACGGACCATGCATTGTAAATATCACCACAGATTGTCTCGCAAGGGTTACATTGGTTTGGAGGCTGAATTGGTAAGTATGATGCATTATTTTTAGTAATTTTTTTATGTTCGTAAGGTATTGAATTTTGGAATTGTAGGGAGAAAAGAACATAATTGCTGAAGATGAGGAGGTTGATAGATTGGTGCTTTGGCGTAAAGCCCGGGAAGACAAATTTGGCAATATAACAGATGTAGAGACGTTAGAAGTCGTCCCAAAAATTGTAAATGTTTAATTTTATTCAATTTTCATATTGCCTAGATAAATAAAATAGTAGTTTTTGGATTGATTTGTTATGTCTCTAATTGTAGGATGACTTGCTCTAAAAAAAAATCAAAGGAGAGTTTAAATCTTCTGGAATGAATTATGTGCTAACCACTGCCTTAGGAAGCCAAGAACACTATGGAAGAGTTCGAGGTGTGGGAGGGTTCGTGAAACCTCAAGTCTTTTTTAAAACTCTAAGAAAGAAGGGAGAATCAGTTTCAACCAGTGCTCAATTAGAAGAGAATAAGAGTTTAAAAGCTGAATTGGTGAAATTGAAGGCTCAACTTGCTAGTATTATGTCCGTCATTAATGATGAAACTTCTGAGATTATAATATCCAACAAGTGCTCAAACATGGAAGATCCAAAACTGCTTGATGATGTGGAAGAAGTTTATGAGTGTGATACATCAAATATGAAGGTTCTATATTTTTTGATTTCAATTCAAATTTTTTTTTTCACATTCGTATGTTTATATATAATACTTATTGTTCTTAAAATGGGGGAAAATGTCATTTGGCCGTAATGCAACGTGAAATTATCGTAGCATATGGTACAATAATATCAGGAGGCCCAAATGTCATGATTCACCATGTTCCATTTGGGGAACATAATTTCAAAGTATCTTTTGATGTTGTCTTAGATGAAGAAGCAGAGCTTCCAATCCCAATTAAGTCTACATCAAGAATCATCAATGATGCAGTTGGAGTTATTGTTGGTTGGCCAAAAGAGTTGGTAATTTTTCCAACGACAAAGGTACTTTAAGTTTTCACTTGATTTTGTGTTTGCAAATAGTATATACGTTGCTTGGACAATAGTTTAGTTTAGTATACTTATATGAATATTTTAAATTGTAGAAGAAGGGGAAACCTTAATCATTTGCTTTGTCGGATGTTCTTGGTCAGCGCGACAAGTTCAAGGATATTGAAAAAAAAATTACTTATGACAAGCTAGTATATTTATTCTCATGTTGTTAGATTGATGAATGAATCAGAGCATATACATTAAGTTTGAGGATGTTATGTTTGGACATCCTAAAAGCATACAATTGCTAAGAGAAGATATCCTACGCTTTATGGAGAAGAGAGAGATAAGTGCCACACAAATTTTGATTTATATGGGGTATGTTATGTCTAACATACAATGCTTGTTTGCATATTTATAGTTGTTTTTAGAACTTGCCTATATCTTGAAACATTTATAACCGAGTTATATAATATTCGAGTGCAGTCATCTCTACAAATATTTGAGAGATGAAGACATAGCTGATTATAATTCATTTATGGATCTCGACTACATACCTATATGTCGAATTGGCAAAGATGGTCGTGATTTATCACAAAATATTACTGATCACTTAAAAGCAATCTGTAGAGATAGCATTTGTCTCGTCCCATATAACACTGGATAATATTTTAGCTATTTATTGATTTTTACTACATATTAGTCAATGTTATATTTTAATTTTTTTCAGGTACCATTGGATTTTGACTATCGTCAACGAAGATAAAAATATGATATATTTATTGGACTCTATGTCAAACAGAAACCGCGACGATGCATGGAAAATTATAGTGACCATGTAGGTAGTAGGTTATGTTGATTTCGAATGCATTCACTTATAAATATGGAAAAAATAACTTTTTTACTTTTTAAAATGTAGTGGTGTCAAGATGTACAATGCCTCAAAGGGTATCTCTAAAGGATCAGATTTTAAACAATTAACACTATGTATTGTGTTTATGTATGAAGATATGAATGAATGGTTCTTATAACTTGGATTGTGACCATTACATTACCTTTTCTATTTCATTTTAGGGTAATCTAAAACAAAGTGATTCTATTGAATGTGGATATTGTGTGATTAGGTACATGAAAGAGATAGTTGAATGTGAAAATCCACAATTGGAGATGATAATATTTTATTTTATTATATGCTTTGGTTTATAATTGAGATAAACTCTTACAGTTGGATGAATCAAATGCATTTTATATTTTTGCATAAATGTTTGCAGGAACAATCAATAATTAATATTACCAACAATCCGAATTTGATTATGTCAGAAGTAATTGGAGTGAATGTGTACTCATATGTAGGTGTCTAAATTGGTGGTGTACTTATGATATATATTTTTTCTTTTATTATGGATTTTAGATATACTTGTGGATATATATTTTCGTTATATATACTTGTGGATTTGTGGATATATACTTGTGAATTGATAGATTCGTTAATATATATTCATCATTTTGAATAGATAATTGTTTAATCTAATTAATGCATATATATATATATATATATATATATATATATATATATATATATATATATATATATATATATATATATATTGGAATGGACAAGTAATTCGTTAAATTAAAATTGTATTATAATAAAATTTGATGATGATGTAATAAAAAATAAAATACTTCATCCATTTAAGTTGTGATAAAGTTAAACAAAATATTTACTTCATCACAATTTAATAATTGTGAAATCGTTTCAAATCTATTTTACTTCTGTATCATACAAAACAATGAAGTCTTTTAAATCGATTATTGTGTCAATAAATGTATACTATAAAGTAACATAATATTACATACTTTGATAAAAATTAATGCTGGTAAAGTTATAAAATATATTTGCTTCAACAAATAATGTAAATTGTGAAGTTATATATCATCAATTACTTCGTCGCATTACTAAACTACTAAAGCAACAGATATTTTTTTACTTCGACAATCAATTTAGACTGTGAAGTTATATATTATCGATTACATCAACATTTTACAATACCAACGAAGTAAAAGATAAGATTTTTACTTCTGAATTGGTCCAAATCTGAACTGGTTTGCCTCTTTGAACCGGTAAAATACTTCGCTATTTTCATGGATATGACTTCGGTGATATGACGAAGTGAAATAATCTCTTTTTACTTCACGTGTGTCTACTTCGGTAATTATTTATCTATGACTTTGGTGAATATACGAAGTAAATTAAGGAAATTCTACTAATAGATGTGCATGAAAATACCTTATATGTTTTTAACTTTTCTTGTGCCTGGCCCGCAAAATTCGAAGAAGTAGGTATTTATATACAATCACTAATTCCAGAACTAAAATAATCATGGGATAAAGCTTTTTTATATATGATATTCATACTAATCAGACATTTGTAATAAACGTTGCTCTTCTTTAGACAATAAATGACTTTCTTGTTTATGATATGTTATAACTTGGATTGTGACTATTACATTACCTTTTCTATTTCAATGTAAGGTAATCTAAAACAAAATGATTTTATTGAATGTGAACATTGTGTGATTAGGTACATGAAAGAGATAATTGAATGTGAAAAATCCACAATTGGAGATGGTAATTTTTTTTATTATATGCTTTGGTTTATGATTGAGACAAACTATTACAGTTAAATGAATTTAATGCATTTTGAGTTTTTGCATAAAAGTTTGCAGGAATAATCAAGAACCAATATTACCAACAATCCGAATATGATGATGTCAAAAGTGAATGGATTGAATGTGTACTTATATGTAAGTGTCTAAATTAGTTGTTTACTTGGGATACATATTTTGTTCTTTCATTATGGATTTTGGATATACTTGTGGATAAATATTTTGGTTATATATACTTGTGAATTTGTGGATATATACTTGTGCATTGATGTATTCGTTGATATATATTCATCATTTTGAATGGATAGTTGTTTAATCTAATTAATACATTTAAGTTGTATATATATATATATATATATATATATAGGAATGGTCAAGTAATTCGTTAAATTAAAATTGTATTGTAATAAAATATGATTATTTATTTCAATAATAAAATTTGATGATGATGTAATAAAAAATAAAATACTTCATCCATTTAAATTGTGATAAAGTTAAATAAAATATTTACTTCATCACAATTTAATAATTGTGAAGTCGTTTCAAATCCATTACTTCTATCATACAAAACAATGAATTCTTTTAAATCGATTACTGTGTCAATAAATGTATGTTATGAAGTAACATAATACTACATACTTCGATAAATATGAATACTGGCAAAGTTATAAAAAATATTTACTTCGACAATTAATGTAAACTGTGAAGTTAAATACCATCTATTATTTCGTCGAATTACAAAATTACTAAAGCAACAGATATTTTTTTATTTCGACAATCAATTTAAACTGTGCAGTTATATATTATCGATTACTTTAGCACTTTACAAAAACAACAAAGTAAAAGATAAGATTTTTACTTTTGAATCGGTCCAAATCTAAACGGGTTTGCCTCTATGTACCGGTAAAAGATTTCGCTGTTTTCATGGATATGACTTCGGTGATATGACGAAGTAAAATAATACCTTTTTACTTCATGTGTGTCTACTTCGGTAATTATCTATCTATGACTTTGGTGAATATACGAAGTAAATTATGGAAATTCTACTAGTCGATGTGCATGAAAACACCTTATATGTTTTTAACTTTGCTTGTGCCTGGCCCGCAAAATTCGAAGAAGTTAATAGGTATTTATATGCAATCACTGATTCCAGAACTAAAATAATTATGGGATGAAGGTTTTTTTATATACGATATTCATACTAATCAGATATTTGTAATGAACGTTGCTCTTTTTTGGACAATAAATGTCTTTCCTACTTATGGTATGTTATCTGGTTGGAATACCGCTGGGATCTTAGGATGCCCAATATGTATAGTGAGATCAAAGTCTATCAGATTGAAACATAGAAAGAAGCCGAGTTATTTTGATTATCATAGATAATTTTTACCAATAAATCATAATTTCAAAAAAATAAAAATAAAAATGAATTCACAAAAAATAGAATTGAAAGAACACCTCGACCGTTGAGATTAATTGGTGAACAAATTTATTGGCAAGTGACTGACTTTCCATCTGTTATTGAAAAATCATATGATACAACATATGAATATGGAAGAAAATATAAATGGACTAAGCGAAGTATATTTTAGGATTTACCATATTAGTCTAGTCATTTGATTTATCATAATCTCAATGTAATGCATATTGAGAATTATGTTTGTGATAATCTGATAAATACAGTAATGGTCATAATTAACTTAATCTTAAACATCACTTCTTTTAAATATCCAAGTCATAATTAACTTAATCTTAAACATCTCAAGGAGTCAAGGGCCCCAATTCGCATTGTCCTTTGTTTTGACTAAGAATATAATAATTGTGGTTTGCCTTAGCCCTATTTTTTAAGCTTGTTTAGATTTATTTAGGCTTTTAACGACATGGTGACTTATCTTTAGTTGAGTTTTTAGGTGGACTTTTTAAGGCTCATAATATTATCTTATGCGTACAAAGCAATATTAGGAAGTAAAATACGAAGAGCATTTGCTTTAGTACAGTAATCTTTTATAGTAGGAAGTTAAGATATTCATCGAAATATTATTTATTAGTTGAGAATTAATCCCAAACTTTATTACATCAAATACATAAATACCAACTAATAAAAGTTATTTAAACATCACCTGAGTGATATATATTATGTTCTAGAAAACAAAAACCGGTGCTGAAATTTATGGACTCCTTCGCTTTCTGCTTATTGATCACTTTTTCTCGACTACAATTTTTACGAGTCGAGCTAAAAAGGGAAAACATCAAAAACAGGAGAAAAGTCGTAGAGGATGATCCGGTAGGGTCGTCGATCCTAACGTCCCTGAACTGACGAGCGCGTGGGTCCCATCGCAGGTCATGTCACCGACTCACTTCCATCCACTCACAGCGGCGGTAGGCGCCGTATTCGTAGAGGATTATCCGGTGGGGTCGATTTTAAATTTTCTTGCAAAAAGAAAGAGAAAAACATGCATACGCATAAAGCCGTCGTGGTCGTAGTTCTAGTCGTAGTCATTATCGTAGAGAATCAGCCGGTGGGGTCGTCGATCGTAAGTGACTTAATTGACTAGCGCGTGGGCCCTGTCCCGCGTCATGCAGCTGACTCGCATATGCGTCGATCGTAAGCTGGATGTGACCGCTCAACCGACCAACTAGGTTAATCTGGTCAATCAAGCTAATTGATCGTGTCAGTCAAATTGATAGACAATTAAGCGACCAATCCGACTGGATTGGATAGGTATGTTGAGTAGATCGAGACAGTTCAGTTAGATTCTCGTGTTTGAAAAAATCAGAGATAAGAAAAAAAAATACATATTCGCTTATTTTACAATTATGGAACATTTCAAGTGGAACAACAAGCAACATTGATAAAATATTAAACAATTTTTTGCTCTGTTCATGATTAATTTTTGCTCTGTTCATGTTCACGATCGGTCGCTCATTCTGCTTCTGAGACTCAATTGTATATAATTAATAAATTGATGGTCATTTATTAATTATAAGATTTTAATCATCCACGAAATTTAAGTTCCAGACTCAATTCTATATATATTAATTTTATATATATTGTGCTCTGGAAAAGAGAATTTCTATAGTCGACTCTGTTTTCTTCTCTGATGTGTTTCTCATCCTGATTCTTCTCTTTTCTATCCTCGATCAGTAAGAATTCTCTTGTGTTTGAAGGAATTAGATATAGCAAATTTTTTAATATAGATTAGTGTTATTTTTTTATACATAGATTTTACAATTATGTGTACGAGGACACGTGTCATTCTCTCCCTTTCCCCCGATATTGGGCCGAAACAGATCTAATAGGGCGACAGATGTTTGGCCCGGTTGATCATTTTTTCAATAGGGCTTAGCCACTTTTGTCTGGCCAGATCTATGGATAGGCCCGTCCAGAGATCTGCTTGCTTACCCAAAATATCCTGTCTGGCTTTCTTTCGTGAATGATTATTTAATTATCTAAAATAATTATAGACAATCAATTTTATATATTATTTGTAAAGGTGATGTTTAAATATCTATTTGCATAATTGTTATTCCGAATTGGTAAAAAAAATAGTCATTTTTTTAACTGTATGGATATATAATTAGTTAACAATGATAAAGAGCATACATAATTTAACACGCCGAACAGTTTGATACTCAACTGACTTTAATTTGATGGATAGCATCGATTTAATTTCCTTTTTCATGGTAGAGCAGCAGGAGTAGTGATATGTGCTTTGTGAAGTGGGAAAAGCACCAACGGGGTGAGCACAGAAGGCTGGTGTTGCCTGTTGGAGTAGTAGAAGATGCCGATGGCAGTACTGGACAAGCAGAGGCATTCTAGGATGGCCGTCACGGCGCGAGGACGAACCGTAACCGGTCGGGTGGTCGTCGGCCAGCTGGGGAAGTTACCAGAATACCAGAATAAGACCATTACTACAGTAGAACGATTTAGCACAGTTCGTAACAATCGAATAACAAAATGAATTTAAACTAAACTGTTTCTATTATTTTTTTTCCAAAAGGATTTTAACATTAATTTGAATAAACAGTCATGGTAAATCATTCAAAATAATTTAACAATTTAAAATAAAATTAAAATTCCAGGTATTAAATATTTTTGACAGTGATTTTTTTTATTAAACTCTACTCACGATTTTCAAGGGTGTTTACTTCCTTATATGTGTACCCGTGTTGATAGAGTTAAAAAAGAAAATAAACGGCTGAGCGGTTCAAAAATATAAGGGGGCGTTTGGTTTGGAATTTTTTTTCTATTTTCTGTTTTCCATTTTCTATTTTCAGTTTTCTATTTTCTGATTTAGTTTTTAGAAAACGAAAAATGCGTTTGGTATGATATACTGTAACTTTATTTTCTAGAAAAGAAAATTGAAAAATGTGTTTGGTATGTTTGTATTGAAAATTATAAATAAAATAATTTTTTTAAAAAAATCAGTGTAACATTATAATTCATTTTAGAAATAATGTTTTTTAATCAAAAATTTTTTAAATAATTTTTTTAATCACCGTTTCCTTTTTAATCACCATTTCAACGAGATATCCTTCGTTGAAATTGTGCCAGAGAATAAGGAGTCACTCCATTGGAAATGATCGATTTTGGCGCCGGAGAATTGGTCGAAATTGTGCAAGTTGCCGGCGGCGGCGTGACTGTTGTGCACTGGCGGGCTCGTGATCATGCTCGAGAATGGCGGCGGCCAGCAAGTATTCTGCTGCAGAGGCGTAGGGGCCGACGGAGGAGGAGGCGGTGATGGTGCAGAGGCCACGGCCAGTTGCAGGGCTAGCTCCCGCCGCCTCGCGGCGATCTCCTGGAGCTTAATGTCGACGAGCAGCGAGAGCGAGTAGGCGTTCTCGATGCTGACGTCGTGGAGTGTCACGCCCCGAGACCCAGGAGCCGCTGATCCAATAGAAAATCGGACAGCACCTCCCCTGTCCGGCGGACAATTTACACAAACACACAGATAAATATATATCACACAATATATATATTTGCACAACCACGCAGTTAAATGGCCTCAGGCCTCAAATCTATGCAGATATAACAAGTATAAAACTATAACCGTCGTAAAACCAAAATACGAACTCACCTGAGCTGCCAGAGGGCAGGAACAAAGCCAAAATCCCACGAAGTCCAACATAGGACTCAAAAGTACAATACCATCGAATAAAACATGAATACATGTTCCAAAAACATAGTAACGAAAGCATAAGAAATACTACAGGGTCCATAAGGAAAACAACGTAAAATGGAACCAAGCAGAGCTCCTCTGGAGCTGGGGACTGGCTGCTAGGGATCTCCTGACAGGCATCAACCTGAAATAAAATGTATGGCAACGGGGTGAGTCCATAGCTCAGCGAATACCCAACAGATATGCATAGAAAGTTATACCAACAATAAGGGTTCAGCTAATACAGTCTCATATCAACAGTAGGGAAAGACTGGAACTGAAAATACTGGGTAGGTACATACCTGAATCCATCTAACCTATACAGAGGGTAAGAAATACCAGTGGAATACCAATAGACATATAAGCACAGGTAACAAGTCTCCAGAATATGCAATGTCAAACAAGTGCAGCAAATAAGTGCAGCAAACAATGCACGATGCAAAATATGCACATGGTGCAATGCCATAGTCACCCCCTAACTCCAGTCAAGCCACCGAGACAGGCGATACTGTGTCGGCCGAGTGGGTAGAGCCGTGACACTGTCCGCACTCTGCCATCACTGCTACTGAGTGACCGAGTGGACAGGATGCTGGTGGAGCTATCGCTCCGGCCCATGTATATATGGGGGAGATATCTCTCTCATTTTCTCTGGTCTATGGGTAGAGAAGGGATCCCTGCTTGCTACCACGCTCCGAAACCACTACCCCTGAGCGGACGAGCGGAGCACTACAGAGCAAATGCACACACCCAGCGGTATCCACTAACCCATGAGTGGCCGTGTGTGCATATCATGTGCCGGAAGACGATTAGGCTCAACCACAAGGGAGTCGCTGATCGCCGGCATGCAAAAATGCAAGGATGGTGTATGATAGATACACATACCTCCCTCCCCAAGTCCTCAGTATACTAAGTCTCAATCTGAAATCCTATAACAGGAAATACAGGTAACCTACAAGGTATACTGACTGGAAACTACAGATCCCTCAAAGTCAAAGGCAGGAGATACAACACGATCTCTAAGCATACATATAGATATGACAATACCTGAGACTATATGGAACTACAACATAATAACTCAGGAATAAACCACATGTATCCAGAACAGGTATAATAACTCAGGGATAAACAACAAGTATCCAGAACGGGTATAATAAACAAGGATAACCAACAAGTATCCAGAACGGGTATAATAAACAAGGATAACCAACAAGTATCCAGAACAGGCATACTAAACAGGGATAGCGTATAATCTTACTGCTATCTATAACAGTCTATGCATAATCACATGACAATATCAAAAGAGATAAGTCAAAGGGTACCCGCCTCCAAGAGTATATAAATCTGTATCAAGCCGGAAGAACCACCCGTCCAATATAATCCAATCAAACTCCTGTATCAAGGATGTATTTAATTAGCTATTATACAAATGATAGCTAGCTAATTAATCCCTAAACTAAACCAGGGTTAACCTAATCATTCCCTTTCCATTTAATTACCTCTAATTAAATGAAAGACTTCTAATTACCCCGCGTAATTAAGATCACCAAGTGTATAACACACAAATCATGCCAATTCCCTATTAATTGACACTGATCAACTATTGCTAACCTAAACACCACTTGTATCAAGGTTAGGCTCCAATTCCAATCCCCATGGTCTCTCCCATATGAAGCTCTCGGTCAGGGAACACTATGAACAGGGCCTCTTAACATCTAAACACAACAACCTACTTATCAAGAACCAAACAACATAGATTCAAATCCATCAGTCTAATACAAGTTCACAGAGCTTACCTTTAGAAGCTCACAGCAGGGATCTTCTACTGCTCCACCACTGCCTGATTCAATTCCAATTCCCTGATCCCTCACGAAACAGAAATTCCAATTAGAGACAACATAAGGAGCTAACAGTCAACTCATCTCTTACCTCAAATCCCAATTGCAGACCCTCACAGCCAGCCGAAGATGCGGGATTAGAGCCTATGTTCCAATTCAAGTTTCCGAAATTCAATCTGCCAGCACCCACAAGGGTTCGATTCATACTCAAACCTCCGATCCAAGTATTGTATACATGATCAACAATGTATCAGCTAGAGGAAACCTTACCCAAGTGGCTACTGGCGTCGCTCCCTTGAACCAAGACCCACAGCTGATCGGCAATGTCTTGACTCTCGAGATCCTGGCTAAGTGAACCCTAGCTCACCTCCTGTGGAGCTCCAGAAACTCGAAGACTCGTCGGTCTAAGGGCACCGCCGTGCCCCAAATCGCCCGAAGAGGAAACCCTTGAAACCGATTGCGAGAGGGCTTGAGGATCGAAGGCTTGAGGCTTCAACGTCGGCTGGATTCTAAAGATGGGGTTCGCCGGAGGGATGGAAACCAAACGAGACAGGGTCGTCGGCACTCGATCGGGAGAGGCGCGGCTTGGGCACGGGCGCAGGGGCGCTGGGCTGCGGCTGTGGAGGAAACGCCTGCGGCCAATGAGCCCTAATCGACTCTTATAATGGAAATTTTGCATTTAAGTCCAACCCATTATAGTTAATTCGAATTTCGCCCCTGAATTTGGAAACTTTTAGCAAACAGCCCCCTTCAAGTTTCGGATTTAACATGGAGACTCCAGCCAAAGAGGCCCTTGAAGAGGAGCGCCGACATCTCGAGCTCGTGGTTGGCCATCTGCTGGCGGCGGAGCTGGTCGCGCACCTTCGCGACGCGCTGGCGGAGGAACGACTCCTGGCTGGTCATCTTCCGCAGCCGCTCGACCTCCGGCAACGAGCGAAAGCCCTGGAGCAACAGCGCCGACTCACGCCGCCGGGTGGAGAGGATCTTGCGAATCGTACACCACCGCAGCCGCCTCCACGCCGCAGAGCACCGTCAGCTCTCGAACTTTCTTCATCAGGCCCTTAAGCCTCTTCCTGAGCGTCGTCCGACTGGAGCCGACGTTGGCGATCCTCACCAGCTTCACTTTGCACCTCGCCATGGCCGAACAACAGACAGAGTACTCTATTTCTCCTCCCCTTCCGCTCCCTTAAATCGCCCAAATTAATGGAAAAAGCGGCGAGTATCGCATTTTCCCCTTTTCCGCCCCGCATTTTCCCTTTTCTCTTTGTTCTTAGAAAACGACATTTTATCATTTTCTGTTTTCTTAGAAAATGACATCTCCTTTTCCAGAAAATGAGAATAGAAAATACAAATCAAACAATATTTTCTAGAAAATAAAAAAATGAAAACAGAAAATGCCTAAACCAAACGCCCCCTAAGATAGTGTACATGGTCAAAACGGAATCAACCATTAGAACCAAAAGTATGTGAGATAAATCCCTATGTAAGTGGTATTGTCTTAGTATACATAAACAGCTGAGCAGTTCAAGATATCACATTTACTGCGCAGCCTAATATGCTCGATAGGATTCCACTACGGAAGGTTCAAAGTCACAAATTACCTCTCCCGATGCATTAACTTATTGATTGGATTTTTATAAAGTTGAGAGATTATTAGATATTTGGGGTCATAAAAAGTCCAAACATGATTTTATAAAGGAAAATCGAGATGCTATCAATCGATAAAAGTCAAAATTGATTTTAAAAATAAAATCTACGTTTCGCGTAAATGAATCTAGACTATTAATTTATTCAAAATCGATTACGGATAAATGAGAAATTAATTATTTAAAGTCAGTCTAAAATTGACATAGAAAGAAATATATGGGAATAGTCTCACATCTAAAGTTTCCAAAAGTATTTGCTTCCTTATATGTATTTTTATGTTAATAAAGTTAAAAAAGAAAAATATAGGTAATCTCTTCTCACAAGCGAGCAAGAGCTTACACCTGCGAACCCGCCACTCGTCGCGCGCACCTGTGCGCAATTGACGCTTTGTTGGCGTATTTTGTACTTAGCAAGTTGATCGTGAAGAGTCATGATTTGATTGTTAGTGAAGACACTTGATCTAAAATATCGGATCAAATTTGATGGTTGAGAAATAAATTTTTGTTATTTGTGAACACCTATAACGAAAGAATATTATTTTACGATAATAATATCCAACTCGATGATATATTATATCAATTTCTATCCTTGTGACAACAACCCAGGAACCGCGTCAAACACATGTACCCCTCCTTCACGCTGGAGCATGAACAACTGTTGGCGCACTACCTGGGGTGGACGCTAGGCTGCATGCTGCTGCCGCCGTTGTTCGCCCATTCTCCGCGCCTGATGCGGTTGGGTGCAGCACGGGCGATGAACTCTCTGTTTCTGCTATTCTTCCACGAGATCAGATATCTATATACATGAGGCTTCTTTTGATGGTCGCCATGTCTGTTACAGCTTTAATCATCAACTGGATACATATTGTGCTCTGGAAAAAGAGTAAACTCAGGTTCAAATGGATATATCCTCAACTCTTTTTTCTCTTATTATCCTCAACTCTGTTTTCTTCTCCAATTATGTGATCAGCAAGATTTCTCTTCTATTTTAAGGAACCCACCTAGAGAGAAAAAGATTAGGACCTCGTAGTGTGGTGCGGTGCAGTATTCAAAAACAGAGTAAACAAGGGGATCAATGTTTGATCTTAGTAGGAATGAATATTTTGAAAATGACCAAATAAGAAAATCATCAACTTCTATGATTAATTGGGTGAAATCTCATCATCCGAATTTAAAATAAAAAAATAAAAAGCTATGTCTGATACATCGATTTTCCCGTTCTCTTTCTGTCACCTGCACGCCCATCCATTTTTTCCCTTTTCTTCCCATAAAATGACCTGACTTATAAATCGGGCTGAGTTTATTGGGCCGTATTGGGCTAAATGTGTGGCCCAATTGGGCTAAGTTGCAATAGAATTTTCTTTTATAATTCAAATGTTTAAGATTTATTTCATTAATCTTTGGAATATATTTATACACAGGTCGACCTTCAAAATAATTTTAATTTTTTTATTATTCTCTTAAATGTTTATTACATAAACTGATTTTCCTTTCTATTTTAACTTTCAGTCAATCGTGGGAAGTGATTTGGAAAATTGGAGGCAGGCAAAAATAAAAACAGTAATTTAAAAAACAAATCAAGCGGATTACGAGTTGATCATTAAAGAGTAAAAGACACCACTGATGTGGAAAAAACAGGATAGATTTGTCTGACTCTGAATAAAGAGTATATTTAAGAATAAAGACAACGGTAAGTTAAATTAATTACTACAGCTCGAATAAAATACACGTTGGGGGGCGCAATCTAGTCCAGTTATATTAACTGTCGAATAGGGATCGATTAAGATTAGATACGCACTTTACGAAAGTTTTTTATTAATCATCTAAATAAATTATATATATAATTTATTACAATCAATATTTTCAGATCCACTATTTATTAAAAGAAATTCTTTTATAATATACAACTGAGTCTCGAAACGGATTAAGAATTAAAGGATTAAGAATTAAAGTTGGAGACATGATGTTCCATTTTTAAATAATTTAAATTATATTTCTAAATAAATAAATAATAATATATTAATGATTAAATTAAATTGGGTTGATAGTAATTTAGTTGAATCTAATTCAAATCGATCAGTTTCAATTTAGAACAATATAATTTTTATTTTCAAACTTATTTGAGTAATTTGTTCAATTTTAATTCAGCATTTTTATTCGTGTTAGATAATTCAATAGTTGGGTGGCTAGGCTAGTAATTCAATTTATTTATTATTTATTTTATTATAAAATTTAACTCAGCATCTTCGAATGTTACAGTGACGCAGGGACACATACAGCAAATTAATATGGCACACCATCGAATTTCAATACAGATACTGGATAGAAATAAAAATGGGGGAAAAATCGTCCTTTATTAAAAATGAAATTTCGTTAATAATTGAGAGATTAATTCTCATATAATTAAATATATATTTATATAAATTATAAACTCTATGAAAAATAAATTGAAATAATGAATTTATGAACATTAATTTATATATATATAAAATAAAATAAGGTTGATAAATTGGAAGATGACGGTGAACTTAAAGACATAGAAAGACATCGATAGGTCTCCGGTACTATAGTGTAATGATAAGGTGATAATTATTATCTTAGATATTTACAGTTCGATTCCTAGCTATGACATATTTGTAAAAAAATTTCTTTCAAATGAGATAATTTTTTTTCAAATTGGGTTGCGAATCCTGAGACGTTGTGCTTCTAGATTCGTCTATCGTGAATGCTTCTTGATTTATCCTAGCGGTCGATGAAAAATTTCTATGAAACCGAATTGATTGGTCGAAATTGAAAAAACCTCATAATAATAACCTATCTAATATGTTTTTTTTTCTGCTACTTGAAAGATTATCATATAGTAATCCAACTCTAATTTAGTGACACCAAAATGCCAATGTCCTTATCAGATTTTTTTTTTTTTTTCAAAAAATTGGGTCCAGCCTCTACCCACCCACAATAAACACTCTGTCAGTGGCATAGCCAAAGAAACCAATAAAACAAGTTATCTATGTGACTTTCTACTATTTGAATGTCGTTTATCATTTTCAACTTAATGTCCACGGTAGAAGTGAAGTTTAGTTAATCTCCACATAGAAGTGATTTGGAAATTTATTTTATTTTATTTTCATTTCTATTTTTAATTTTCTATTTCAATCTAATTTTTAGAAAATGAAAAATATATTTAATATGATATACTGTAAATTTATTTTTTAGAAAAAAAATTAAAAAATATGTTTGATATGTTAATATTAAAAATTATAAATAAAATAATTTTAAAAAATAAAAATTGATGCAACATTATAATTCTTTTTGAAAATAATATTTTTTAATAAAAACTTATTTAAATAATTTTTCAATCAACATTTCCTTTTGCATGTACAAGTCGTAGTAGACATAGTCCTTGACTTCAAATTCGAAGTTGCACCTGCTCTGCTCAGTTCCTACACTAGTTGTTTTTATCCGCGTCCACCGTTCCACGCAACTCCCGGAACCTCTATAAAATCCACGCCGATTGCACCCTGCGAACCCACGAGGAGAGAAATCGAAGAGCATCGTCCGACCACGCACAGATCCGCTCCTCTCATCGATTTCTGTTCCTTGTTTCCTTTTGGCGGTAGGTGCAAGGCAGAAACAGAGTTGCGTGATATCAATCGCGAGACATCATGGTGGAGCAGGGTGTCATCGTCCCCGAGGAGATCGCCATCCCGTCCGCGGTGGCGGTGGCGGACCCCCCTTCGCCGTCGCACCGAGTGGACGTCCCCACCCAACCGGACAGGAGTCGTCCCCCACACAACGCCTCCGCCCCCGAGGCAACGCCCCTCCCCGCCCCCGACGTGAGCAACTTGAAACGGCAGAACAAGACGGCCTTATCCTGGTCGATCGCCCTCTTCACAATCTCCTTCATGCTTCTGGTGAACTTCCCCAAGCTGGCAGACCACCCCCCCAGTTTGTCCTCTTCGCCGCGACGGCCATCCTCGAATGCCTCTGCTGTATCATTGCCCTCTGCATTTTCTACTACCCGACACCAGCCGAACCAGCGTCGAACTCGCCAAGGCGCAGAAACGGTAATGACCTCCTCCAAGTTGATCCTTTTGCTCCATTTCCTCTGTCGCTTGGCACTCCTATTTCCCTTTCTGTCCTTCCT
>JAGFNQ010007808.1:64303-187719 GCA_024364735.1 Boesenbergia rotunda | reverse complement strand
AAAAAATTCGTAAAAGAATTGGGTCTTCCAGTGCAAAGAATTGATGTTTGTAGAGATGGTTGTATGTTATATTGGGGAGTTGATGAAAATGCAGAGGTTTGTAAATTCTGTAATCAATCTAAGTACAAGAGTAGTAGAATTAATCACCTGATCTGGTTGTATGTGTTACTTTCTGTTTTTGGATCATATTATGTTTTATTTCATTGCATTGGATGATCGTGGACTTGTAGTATGTGATTTGCTTTATGGGATTGTACTTTTGAGTCCTATGTTGGACTGTGTATGGTTTTGCTCCGTTCCTGCCCCCTGACTGCTCAGGTAAATTCGTGCTTCGGATTTATGATTATATTGTCGTATGTTTGTTGTTTTGTTTAGATTTGATCCCTGAGGCCCATTTAAACTGCGTGGTGGTGTTATATGTGTTGTATGTATGTGTAAATTGTCCGTCGGACTGGGGAGGTGTTGTCTGATTTTCTATTGGATCGGCCGCTCCTGGGTCTCGGGCCGTGACAATTTATTTTTGGTATCAGAGCTCCGGTTTGCGACCGCTACTTGTTTTTGCGAGTTTTTCGGAATTTATCTGATACCAATTTAATTTTGGTATCAAGCCCAGGATGCGGGATACCATCGCGATTTGTGAATTTCTCGGCATTTAAATTTGATACTGAACTAGTAGGTATCAGAGCTCGGGTTTGATGTTATTCACCCGAGTACATTTCAGATCTTTAAAGTCGTTGACGCAACGTGATTGCACTTTGGGACTGTGCAATGGCAGGACCTCTTCAGGCAGCAAATAGATAAATTGGTAAAGTTAACCATTTGGTCTTGTTTGTAATACTTGGTAATAATTCAACAGGTATGACTCGGGGAGCATATGTTCCCGCGTCGAGACGTGGTCCGGGACGGACACGTAAAAGGACTTTCGAGTCTCAAGCTGCAGCCTGCAGAGTCACCTGAGAGACCCACCGAGGCAGAGTCTCACTGAGGCAGAGTCTGTTAGTCATGGCCAGACTCAGCAGGATATTCCGAGGGGCCAGGATTCCCAGACTCAGAGGGTCCCTCCTCCGTCTCCATCAGTAGTCCCTACTATTCCTCATGCTATATCCGCTCCGGTATTATTCACCGTGTCAGCAGCAGTACCCCCTCCGGCAGATCCGGTACCGGTACCAGTAGGATCTGCTTCGGTTTTCTCCACTGTTCCGTCGGAGATAGCTGTTTCGACATATCCTATTGTCTCTTCTATGGTGACTGCTCCGACGCATCCGGTAGTTACGTCGGTGGTACCTGTTCCGGTTATCTCCACTATTCCATCGGAGATGCCTGTACCTGCTCCGATTTATCCTACTATTCCATCAGCAGTACCGGTCCCACCTGATCCTATTGGTCCCTCAGCAGTACTGGTTCCACCTTATTCTGCAGTTCCACCGGCAGTACCGCCTCCATTCTACTCTACAGTTCCACCTGGGATGTCGACTCCAATGTATTTTATTGCTCTCCCAATTATGATTACTTCAGCATATCCCACTACTCCGACAATGATGCAGGTCCCGGAGCTCCCTTCAGTCTCACCTGCGGTAGCTGCCCCAGGATTTCCTGCAGTACCTACAATACCACCCGCAGTGTCCATCCCGATTCGATGCTGTCGGAGTCCGTAAAGGGTCGGTTCGCGTTATTCCATGGAGGACCGGATTCGGCCGTGGGCCGAGCTTGGATCAGTACATTAGATCTCGTAAATGTATTATGAAGATAAATGTCAATTATGTATTATGATCTTGTAAATGTTGTTTTTAGAAATCTTATTCTCTCTTAGAATGATACTTGCATACATAAACTGAAAAATGTAGTACTAGTTACGGTTTAGAACCAACACTAACATTCGCACAACTTATACGTTGCATAGGATACACCATAAACTGCTTGAATACATAATCTGCTTGAATAACACAGTCAATACGTTTAGAGTACAATGATGCTTAATTTGCATTATCTGCATACCATAATCTGCTTGAATCTGCATAATCTGCTTATACGTTGCAACTTATACATCATAATCTTTTCACATTGTTACAACATATATATTGAATCTGCTTGACTCTGTTTGTTACAATTTATACGAGTTGAACAAAGCATGCTCTTTAGATTTCACAAAGCATGTGAGTGAACAAAGCATCTGTTTGTTTGAATCTGTTTGTTACAACTTATATGAGTTGAACAAAGCATGCTTGAATTTGCTTGAATCTTTGTTACAATCTGCTTGAGATCAGTAACTATGATCATAAGCAATTGTTCGACTCAACCACTCATTAATGGGATTTGTTTTCTTTTCCAACCGGAATGAACGGTTTATGTTGTTGGATGTCTCTTAATATGCTTGAATCTTTTTTTTTTTAATTTTTTGTACGTTGTATGTATATACAATATGAAATTATGCCAACTAAGTTGTTTGTTGCAGAATGTTTTTGATCTAGTGCCACAAAGTGAGTATGCTGTGATGAGTTCAGCAGCTCAAAAATGGCGAGATTTCAAAAATAAATTGACTAGCAGGTTTATTTGGCCGAATAGAAAAAATCTTGAAAAATTGAATACTTCACCAAGTCAGTATCAGCTACCAATAGCAGATTGATAAGCATTTGTTGATATGAGACTGAATTCATCATAGGAGGTATACTTTAAGAATTGTCATGTTTCATTTAAGAACTATTAATTTTCATATTTAAACATTTAAGAACTATTAATTTTCATATTTAATTGAAGAACATATTGATGTAGGTTATTCACGAAAAATAAAAAGAACGGACCATGCATTGTAAATATCTCCACAGATTGTCTCGCAAGGGTTAGATTGGTTTGGAGGCTGAATTGGTAAGTATGAAGCATTATTTTTAGTAATTTTTCTATATTTGTAAGGTAATGAATTTTGGAATTTTAGAAAGAAAAGAACATAATTGTTGAAGATGAGGAAGTTGATAGATTGACGCTTTGGCGTAAAGCCCGGGAAGATAAATCTGGCATTATATAACAGATGTGGAGACGTTAGAAGTCGTCACAAAAATTGTAAATGTTTAATTTTATTCAATCTTCATATTGCCTAGATAAATAAAATAGTAGTTTTTGGATTGATTTGTTATGTCTCTAATTGTAGGATGACTTGCTCTAAAAAAAATCAAAGGAGAGTTTAAATATTCTGGAATGAATGATGTGCTAACCACTGCCTTAGGAAGCCAAGAACACTATGGAAGAGTTCGGGGTGTGGGAGGGTTCGTGAAACCTCAAGTCTTTTTTAAAACTCTAAGAAAGAAGAGAGAATCAATCTCAACAAGTACTCAATTGCAAGAGAATAAGAGTTTAAAAGCTGAATTGGTGAAATTGAAGGCTCAACTTGCTAGTATTATCTCCGTCATTAATGATCAAACTTCTGAGACTATAGTATCCAACAAGTGTTCAGACATGAAAGATCCAAAATTGCCTGACGATGTGGAAGAAGTTTATGAGTGTGATACATCAAATATGAAGGTTCAATATTTTTTGATTTCAAGTTAAATTATTTTTTTTTCACATTCGTATGTTTATATATAATACTTATTGTTCTTAAAAGGGGGAAAAAATGTCATTTGGCCGTAAAGTAACGTGAAATTATGATAGCATATGGTACAATAATCCGTGTCATTTTGTTGATCATTTTATATGTTTAAATCCGTGTTTGACCCATATTTTACTTGTGTAATTGTGGATTTGCCTAGGTTTTAGAATTTATACCCTTTTTGGACCTAATTGTAAATCTTGTTATATTTGAGTTGTTTTGTCACTAAATTTTTGATCTACTTTTGTAGGCTTCAAATGATCAGGGACCTAGGTAATGATGGGTCAAAGTTGAGTTAAAAGTGGATTAGATCCAAGGAATCAAGCGTCAACTAATCTGGACCGTCCGATGAGAGAACGGTTAGATCTAGACCATCTGAGAACTTTTGATCAATCAGAGCTGGGATTAAGTCTAATCAAGTGATCAGATCAAGATTTGAGAGTTTCAGCTAAATCAGAGACCATCTAGCCGTTGGATCATGATCGGAGTGTTCTAAACCATCCATACAAAGATCAAGGTGATCTGGATCATCCGTTGAAGATCTGGCAGATCCGAGTTACCACGAGGATGATCTTGACCTCTGATCAAGATCTGGAAAATTTGAATCAAATCGGACAATGATCCACCGTTGGATGAAGCGGAATGAATCTCAGCCGTCCACTGCTTTAACTACTTAAACCACTTCAGATTCAGAACAGAGTGTCGCGACTTCATTTCCCTTCCACATTTCTTCAGCTCGTTCTTTTGCAGTTCTTCATAGTTTTCCTTGCAATTTTCTTCAGTGGAGGCGTGACCGACTCGATCACATCCTTGAATCAAGATCTGGATCTCTGGAGGAGAGTTTGATGGCGATTTTTGCTCGGAATTGTGTCGGATGCAGAGCTGTGCGAGGGTTTCGGCAGATCCGCAATTTGAGCTTCTAGATCTCAACCGCGTCCATTTCTTCCCATCTGAATCATCTGTAGGGGTCCTAGGATGAGCTCAGATGATTTCCAAATCATCATCACAGCCTTTCACATTGAGATCTAGGAGATCGAATGGGAATTATCCAGCTGATGCAATCTGGGAGCAGATCTGAATTGGATCATATTCTTCCACTGATTTGCGAGTTTAAGGGTTCTTGGCTTGCCTTTGCGTGACGAACAAGGTGGTCTTGAATCAAGGAATGGTCGAGATTTAGTTTTATGGCATTTCTTTGTGTTTTAGTTGTAATTTCCTAGCTGTAATTTCTGTTTCAGCAATTCTGTTTTTCTGCACTTGTATCAGCTATGTCACTTTCAGTTTCTGAATTGTTTTTCCTTAATTAGGTCTTAATACTGCAATACAATCAGATAGGAAGTTTGTTTAGTTAACAATAGCTGCAATTTCAGTTCAATTCTAGTTTTAATTTGTGTGTATCAGTTGTTCAATTGATGTATCAGTGTTTGTTCTGAAATCTGTTTTGTTTCTGATTTTGTATCAGTAGCTGCTGGTTTTTCTGTTCTTAATAGTTTCTGCCTTATTTAGAGTCTAAGTTCAGCATTTAATTAGCTAGTCTGTTTGTGTAATGAACAATTCAAGTTAGATCAGCTTGTTTCGTTTTGAATCATGCCTGTGAATCTGTTCGAGCTGTGCATCAATTCTGCTCTGTGTATAAGTGTTCATCCTCAGTCCTGAGTTTCATATCAGGTTAGGTTAGTTCTATTCTTTGAATTGACATTGAAGTTGTCTCGGTTACAAGCAATGGCATTTAGTTCTGCATTGAATTCCATTTTCTTTTGCTCTGCATATCAGTTCAATGTTGCATATCAAATTCTAGTCTGAATTTCAGTTTTGTTTCTGCAATGTTTACTAATAGCTTCTGAATTTCGTGCCAACTAAGTACTAAACTCTTTTTGAGTTTTTCTGAACCTAGATTAGTGATTAGAATCCAGCTTGCATTGGGTAATTTCAGTACCAGACCTGCTGTTGGATTACCACAAGTGATTAGAAAAGCATTGCCTACATTTCTGTCATTGAATTATTTCTGCTTATTAGTTGGGTTCTGAATTTTTGATTTATCTTCATTTGATTCTGAAGTCAATTATATCCGAATTCTGCATTTGATTGGTTTACCTCAAAGTTCATTAGCTTACTTGAGCTTGGTAGTTCTACATTTAGTTCAGCCTTTGTCATACAGGTTTTTTTTCTTTTTGTATCAAGTTTGTTTCAATGTCTTCATTTCGTATCAAGTAAGATTCACATTGAATGTATCAAGAAAACTCAATTCCTAGTGAACTACTGCACCTGAAATCAGTTTCCATTTGCATTCGGTTAATTTTGCATTTCTTCATCCATGTCTCCCTTTGATTGTTAAGCTCATTAATAACCATTCTTAGCTTGAACTTGTTTAGTTAAGTTTACTTTTTTTTTTCTATTGTGTTTCCATTTCCTCATTACACATCAACCCAAGTTCTATTTGAAACCCAAAACTCTTGACGACACATAAACGCAAGCTCGAATCATATAACTTGAACTAGCCCTTGGAAAAATACGACCTGTGGCCCCTTTACTACGCTTTTCTTCTTTGATTGCAAAAAGGGTTTCCAGCTTTCATTGATATTTAAATTTGATGAGCCCATACATTCGTGACAATTTAATCTAGTAGATTTGGGCCTATCAAATTTTTGGCGCCGTTGCCGGGGAACATACTAGTTGAGTTGTTTGATTTTTGCTTGTATGCTTTTGGACATATCATTAGGTTCTATTTTATTTTGCTTTATCTCTTGTATACGGTTGCTGCCATTTTTTTTCTTGTTTGTTTTGTGACAGGGATGCAAAATCAAAATGTGGTCACCAGAGGACTGTAAAGAGATCACAAGTGCACTGTCAGAGTTAAAATTTTGGTTGAATCATTTGAATCAACAAATAACCAACATGCCTTCATCTACTTACCAGCCACCATTACAACAATTAGATCAACCACAGCAATTCCAACAATTTCAGCCGGATTTTCAGCCAAGTCTATCAAATTTCCAGAATTTTCAGAATGGGCAGCCACTATTGCAAAATTTTCAGCCCAATCAACCAAATTTTCAGCAAGAGTTTCAGCCCCAGTTTCAGCAATTTCAGCCTTCTAATCCGAATTTCCAGCCTACATTTCAGCAATTTGAACCTCAATTCCAGCCATATCAACAGGGGCAGCAAGTGTGTCAAACATTTCAGCAAGATCCGCCTCAAAACCAGCCATTTTATCAGCCCACACAGCCCTTGAATCAAAATTTTCAGCCTTACAACCAAGGGTTTCAAAATCAGAATTTTCAGCCCTTGCCACAGAATTTTCCACACCAAAATCAGAACTTTCAAGGCTACAACTCCCAGCAAAGTTTCCAAGAATATCAGCCCTTTAATCAGCCTCAACAGCCATGTTTTCAACCAAATCAGCAAGCTCAAAATTTTCAGCCTACTTCATCCTTTCAAAATCAGTCAAGGAGCTATGCTAACCAAGGAGGCTTTGAGAGTCTTAATGAGAATGAGGCACAACAACAAAGAATAGAGGAGATTTATCAACAAGTTGTACAATATCATCAAAAGCAGCAAAGGCTTCAAGACATCGAAAGAGGCGTTGGACAAATTTCTAGTCAAATGAATCAAATGCCAGTTCAAGGTGACCCTAGTGCAGGACCAAATCTTTTTTTAATGGATCTTGCAATTTTAGAAGAAGAAGAAGAAGAATACATTAAAGTCTGGGCACCTACAGCATGCATTCCTCCGGAGACTCCTATTCAAAATCCAATTCCCAATTTTTCGGCTCCAGAAGAAGAAACTGAAGCTCCACAGGACCATTCTAGTCTTTTATTTTCTGATGATAGCATTATTAGTGGTCCTAATTTTTCTAATATTGTTGTTGCAGATATTACAGGAGAAGCATGCAGAGGAGATGATTCCATAGGTGTAGGGGATTGCACTAAGCCCCAGGGACCACCACAAGATTTAGAGAATGAACCAGAAAGTGTAGGGACTTGCATGGTGGAAGCAAGCACCCAAGGATCACCAGTTGATTGTCCACCAGAGCCTGAGGCTGAAGAGGAGCATGAACATGACCAGGAGGAGACCACAGACACACCTTCAGGTATTATCCAGCACGCTCAGGTAAGTATTTCTCCTCTTTGTTCAGAAAAATTCAAAAAGGTACCTAGTGCTCACTTTATTGATTCTGATGAATTTATTGATATACCTTGTGTAGAAATTGTTTGTGAAAATCCAATAGAGGTACCAAACATTGATTTCATTGATCGTACTGCATTACTTGATACATCTCTTGTAGATATGGATTGTGAACAAATTTTAGAGGAACCTATAATTGATGTTGTTTGTTATGATGATATTCTTGATACACATCATGGAAATGCTGATAGTGAAAAATTTTTAGAAGAGCCTGAAATTGAAGTTTTTTATTGTGAAGAATCTCTTGCTATATCTTATGCTGAAGTTGAGTGTGAAATACTTATGGAGGTACCTGAGATTGATCTTATTGACTGTGGAACATTTCTTGATACACCTTTGATGGATTTTGATTGTGAAAAATTTTTAGAAGAACCTGGAATTGAAGTTGTTTATTGTGAAGAGTCTCTTGTTATTTCTTATGCTGAAATTGAATGTGAAAAACTGTTAGAGGTACCCGAGATTGACTCTATTGACTGTGGAATTTTTCTTGATATACCTCATTTAGAATATGCTTGTGAAAAATTTATTGAGGTACCAAAAATTGATTTTATTGGATGCGATGCATTTTTAGATACATTTTATGTAGAGATTGATGATATTGCATTTTTATCTTACCCTGCACGCTTGAGGAAGGTCTTACATGGTTTTGCAGGGTCCAGAAGACTACTGGAATGGGTACTCCACCTAAACAGTCTCCGACCTCCTGGAAGATTTTCCAAAAAGAATAAAGAGGGAGGAGATGATCTTGCTTTAACTTATAGCACTCCACCTCTGAAGTGGCTATTGCACTTAAATCACCTTCGGCCACCTGGACAGTTTACTGCGAAAAATAAGTGTGGGGGAGTGAAGCAAAATAAAATTGAGCAAATGAAGGGAATTGTTTTAGCTACTCCTATTCCTCCCCTACCAAGATGGAGATTATTCCTTGATAGACTCCGACCGCCAGAAATAAAAGGGAGTCTACTTTTTCTTGCATTTTCTTTCATTGCTATTTTCCACTTTATGCTTGCTAGAAGTAGAATTTTCTTTTGAAATAAATTCTTGCTAATAAATGCTTGAATAGAGTAGAATTAATAAATAGGCATTATAAATGCCATTTTATGTCTTTTGGCACTTTTCCTTGATTAATAGGAATAAATGTATCCCTTTAGGTTATTTTCATAGCATTTTAGAGTCTTTTGAAAACAAATTAAATTTGGTTGTTAAAACTTAGGGTTTGAGCTCATGGATGAAATCTTGGATGCTTGAGTACTACTTGGCCATGGATTCTTGATTGAGGACTTGAGATGAATTATTTTTACCTAGTGAGGGTTAGCCTTATTTTTGTGAAACATACATGTGATTGTACTCTAGAACTTGCTTAGGTTCTTTCAAAGTCATATTTCAATGATTGGATCACTTCTATAGAGGCTAATAAATTTGTTTACCTTTCCATGTCAATTTTTGACAAAAATCATGTTCTTTCTATTTTCTTTCCTTATCTTCTACTCTTAACCATACCTTTACAGGGATTTGTTTGTTTGGGGATGTTCTTTGATGTTATTTTGCCCGAGACGGACAAAAGATTAAGTGTGGGGGAGTGGCTAGTGTGATGGAAACACTTAAAAAGAAAAAAAAAACAGAAAAAAAAAGAAAAGAGTTTGAAAGCAATGGAGTTGTAGCACAAAAGGGTTTGGATCAAGTAGGAATTATGGAAGATGAAATCAGTAACTCTTTGCTAAATCTGGATTGAAGTTGTTAGGTTTGACTTGAAGCAGGAAATGGTGTGTAATAAAAAATATAATACTTCATCCATGTAAATTGTGATAAAGTTAAATAAAATATTTACTTCATCATAATTTAATAATTGTGAAGTCGTTTCAAATTTATTACTTCTATATCATACAAAACAGTGAAGTTTTTTAAATTGATTACTGTATCAACAAATGTATACTATAAAGTAACATAATACTATATACTTCGATAAATATAAATGCTGGCAAAGTTATAAAATATATTTGCTTCGACAATTAATGTAAACTGTGAAGTTACATATCATCTATTATTTCGTCACATTACAAAATTAATAAAGCAACAGATACTTTTTTACTTCAACAATTAATTTAAACTGTGAAGTTATATAGTATCGATTACTTCAACACTTTATAAAACCAACGAAGTAAAAGATAAGATTTTTACTTCTGAATCGGTCCAAATCTGAACCGGTTTGCCTCTTTGAACATGTAAAAGACTTTGCTATTTTCATGGATATGACTTTGATGATATGTCGAAGTAAAATAATCTCTTTTTACTTCACGTGTGTCTACTTCGGTAATTATCTATCTATGACTTTAGAGAATATACGAAGTAAATTAAGGAAGTTCTACTAGTGGATGTGCATGAATATCTTATATGTTTTTAACTTTGCTTGTGCCTGGCCCGCAAAGTACGAAGAAGTTAATAGGTATTTATATGCAATCACTGATTCCAGAACTAAAATAATTATGGGATGAAGCTTTTTTATATACGATATTCATACTAATCAGACATTTGTAATGAACGTTGCTCTTCTTTGGACAATAAATGACTTTCCTGCTTATGATGTGTCATAACTTCGATTGTGACTATTACATTACCTTTTCTATTTCATTGTAGGATAATCTAAAACAAAATGGTTCTATTGATTAGGTTCATGAAAGAGATAGTTGAATGTGAAAATTCACAATTGGAGATGGTAGTATTTTTTTTTATTATATGCTTTGGTTTATGATTGAGATAAACTATTACAGTTAGATGAATTTAATGCATTTTGTAGTTTTGCATAAAAGTTTGCAGGAACAATCAAGAATAAATATTATCAACAATCCGAATATGATGATGTCAGAAGTGAATGGAGTGAATGTATACTCATATGTAGGTGTCTAAATTGGTGGTATACTTAGGATACATATTTTGTTTTTTCATTATGGATTTTGGATATACTTGTGGATAAATATTTTGGTTATATATACTTGTGGATTTGTGAATATATACTTGTGTATTGATGGATTCATTGATATATATTCATCATTTTAAATGGATTATTGTTTAATCTAATTAATGAATTTAAGTTGTATATATATATATATTGGAATGGAGAAGTAATTCATTAAATTAAAATTGTATTATAATAAAATATGATTATTTATTTCAATAATAAAATTTGATAGTGAAGTAATAAAAAATAAAATACTTCATCCATTTAAATTGTAATAAAGTTAAACAAAATATTTACTTTATCACAATTTAATAATTGTGAAGTTGTTTCAAATCTATTTCTTTTGTATCATGCAAAACAATGAAGTCTTTTAAATCGATTACTGTGTCAATAAATGTATACTATGAACTAACATAGTACTACATACTTTGATAAATTTAAATGCTGGCAAAGTTATAAAATATATTTGCTTCGACAATTAATGTAAATTGTGAAGTTACATATTATCTATTACTTCGTTGCATTACAAAACTTATAAAGCGACAGATATTTTTTTACTTCGACAATAAATTTAAACTGTGAAGTTATATATTATCGATTACTTCAGTACTTTACAAAAACAACAAAGTAAAAGATAAGATTTTTACTTCTGAATCGGTCCAAATATGAACCAGTTTGCCTCTTTGAACTGGTAAAAGACTTCGCTGTTTTCATGGATATGACTTCGGTAATATGACGAAGTAAAATAATCTCTTTTTATTTCATGTGTGTCTACTTCGGTAATTATCTATCTATGACTTTGGTGAATATATGAAGTAAATTAAGGAAATTCTAATAGTGGATGTGCATGAAAACACCTTATATGTTTTTAACTTTGCTTGTGCCTGGCCCGCACAATCCGAAGAAGTTAATAGGTATTTATATGCAATCACTGATTCCAGAACTAAAATAATTATGGGATGAAGGTTTTTTTATATACGATATTCATACTAATCAAACATTTGTAATGAACGTTGCTCTTTTTTTGGATAATAAATGACTTTCCTGCTTATGGTATGTTATCTGGTTGGAATACCGCTGGGATCTTAGGATGCCCAATATGTATGGCGAGATCAAAGTCTATCAGACTGAAACATAGAAAGAAATCGAGTTATTTTGATTGTCATAGATAATTTTTACCAACAAATCATAATTTCAAAAAAAAAAATATAAATGAATTCACAAAAAATAAAATTGAAAGAACACCTCGACCGTTGAGATTAATTGGTGAACAAATTTATTGGCAAGTGACTGACTTTCCATATGTTATTGAAAAGTCATATGATACAACATATGAATATGGAAGAACACATAAATGGACTAAGCAAAGTATATTTTAGGATTTATCATATTGGTCTAGTCATTTGATTTATCATAATCTCAATGTAATGCATATTGAGAATAATGTTTGTGATAATCTGATAAATTCAGTAATGGATATTAATATAAAAATCAAAGACAATTTGAATGCAAGAAAAGACTTACGACACCTTTGCAAAAAACCTACTCTCGATGTCGATGAAAATAGTAGAGGATCAAAGCCAAAGGCACTGTATACATTAAATAAGGATCAGAGATGTGCTTTTTGTGAATGGTTTAAATCATTAAAATTTTCAGATGGTTATGTCTCTAATTTTGGCAGATATGCCGATATGAAGTAATACAAATTGATTGGTTTGAAAAATCATAATTGTCATATAATCATGCAAGGTTTATTCCTATTGCTTTTAAGCAACTCTTACTGAATTTTGTTTGGGATGTCATTAGCGAGTTAAGTATTTTTTTACATGATATTTGCTCAACAGTTTTAAGACATTCACACATGGAGGCGTTAGAGAGACACATTCCAATTATTGGGTAATTTGGAAAGGATTTTTTTGTCTACATTTTTTGATTTCATGAAACATCTTTTGATTCATTTGTCATACGAGGTCAAAGTTGGAGGACCTGTACATTTTCGTTGGATGTATCCATTTGAAAGCAAGGTTGTAAAAATCGCTAATCGATAGTCGGGCGGAGGACTACCGCCTAGCGCCTAGTCGGTGCCTAGGCGGCGCTAGGCGGCACTAGGCGGCATTAGGTGGCGCTGATTATTAATTTATTTTATTATGTATTAATATCTAATATAAGTTATTGTATTACAATCAAATTTCTATATCATTTGAAGAAAAAAAGTTAAAAATAAGATACGAGTTGAAGCTTCTATTATTAATACATATATTGTGGAAGAAGTTACAACTTTCGCATCTTATTATTTTGGCCCCATGTTCAAAGCAAAAGACGGAGACCAGGAAGAAATAATGAGGGTCCTATTGATCCTGATTTCAACTCATTCTTAATTTTTATCTATCTTGGTCGACCAAGTAGACAATGTAAAAAGAGATACTTAACTGGTCAAGAGTGGCGAGCAACGTATACATATATTTTACTTAATTTCCAGAAGTATTGTTATATTACTTGTAAGAATTTATTCTCTCGATTTCAAATTTTTATGTTGTAAATTGATTGCCTAATTATTTTTTTTATGGTAGGATTTTTTGAAGCTTATATTCTGAATTATCGACACACGAGTTTCATCGTTTAAGTGAAGAAGAATTTGCACCATGGTTTAAATCATATGTAAGTATAAAATCTAAATTTGTTTTTATATAAACATGTTTTTAACTATTGACATCTTTGTTATTATGTTCATGATAATCAAACTCACATTCAACATAAAATGTTGTTTCATCTATCATGGGGTCCAAAAGCATTGGTACCTATTTGGCCAACTTGTTTTATAAATGGATATAATTTTCATACTCAAGAGTATGACATGGGCAAGAGTACAATGACTAGTGGTGTTTGTGTAAAGTCATCAAATGATGAAGATCCAAGCAATGATTTTTATGGTTTGCTGGACAAAATTATAGAGGTAGAATATCCTGGCCTAGCCATGCGGGTTATTCTATTCACGTGTCATTGGTTTGAACTTATCAAAGGGATGAATGTGCATCCACAGTATAATTTGGTTGAGATAAATCATAAGAGATTGTATAAAAGATATGAACCTTTTTATTGGCACAACAAGCAATTCAAGTATTTTATGTTTCATATCCTAGTTTGAAACGTGACAAATTTAATTGATGGGATGTTTATAAAACGAAAGCACTGAAAAAAATTGAGAAACGTTGGGAAGACATTGCATATCAACAAGAGCAAATTGTAAATATATTTCAGACCGAGGAATATATTATTCTAACGTTACGAGATCCCAGTGGAGTAGTGATAAATGTGGATGCAAGTGAAATTGTTGTTGATGATGATGATGATGATGATGATGAGGAGGAGGAGGAGGAGGAGGAGGATGTTGATTTTTGATGATCGGTAAGTTTGTTATCTTGTTTTTCTGTGTATAAATAATCTGTAAATTTATAAAACTCATTCCTTAATTTCTTTGTATAGTCGATATCAGATTTGTAATCTTATATATATTATTTGTTAATGTTTTATATTTCTTGCTATTTATAAGTCATTACAGGTGATATCTTATCGTCGCAGGATTTGTGCATTCTCTTTATCTATACAAATATGATAAGTTTTTTATATTAATTGTTATGTATCAAATTTATTTTAACTTTATCTTATTTTTTATTTTACAACACATCTTCAGAAGGGGTAGTGGTCTTAGACGTAGTTCTCAGGATAAGTTGGGACCTAGTAATGTACCTATAACCCCTCTCGAACAAGCAGGACTATCACATTTGCCTTCCCCTTCGTAAGTATATAAATAATATTTTAATTTTTTGTTCTATAGGTAATTATTTAATAATGTTTTTCCCTTTATTATAGATTTGAAAATTCTGTCATACTTGTTCATGAAATAAATAAAATCGGGAATAACCATTGATTGGGGAATTTTATGACTTATTCAAATACTCCTTTTTCAATGAAAGAATTATGGTGGAGTGAATTTAAGGTATAAATATTTTATTTTATATCTGAAATAAAAGTAAATATATATAATCAATTATTTTTTTATTACATCGGACGTTTACTTGGGACTCTAGCTATGAAATTGAAGTTAAATAGATTTTCAAAAAAAGTACGGTGATCACATCTACCACATTTTAAATCATGCAAAGTTTAGGAGGAAAAAATCATCATGTATCACGGAAGAAATTTAGATCAAAATTTATAATTATTGGGTCACGGATGAAAGTAAAAAAAGAAGTCAACATAATAGATCAAATCAATTATACAATTATGGAGATTTATTTGCGACATATGCAGGAGATTCAATAAATATTGATGGACATAGACGCAGAATGATAATTATGTAATTCTCTCGATAATATTTCGATCTATTTCATTTTATTATATTATTCTTAATCATGTTTTTTTAGGTCTAAGAAATTGGGAAAGAGCTTACATTTCTTGGTACATTTACAAAAATATTTACAAAGAAAGATAAGTCTTGGAGCAAAACTAGAGCCAAAGCAATGAAGGTTTGACTTAATTAAAAATTTAAATGTTTTTAAGTCTTGGAGCTGCAAAACCCTACAACTTTTCGGTATGTAGGCTTGGCCTCAGAGCTATACACGCCCGATCAAGAGCTACCAAATCCTACAACCTCTCGATATCTAG
Source organism: Boesenbergia rotunda (assembly GCA_024364735.1). Lineage (NCBI taxonomy): Eukaryota > Viridiplantae > Streptophyta > Magnoliopsida > Zingiberales > Zingiberaceae > Boesenbergia > Boesenbergia rotunda. Next base: position 172,333 of record JAGFNQ010007808.1, on the reverse strand, counting down.
GCTTGGCCTCGGTGCTGTACACGCCCGGCCAAGAGCTGCAAAACCTTACAACATCTCGGTGTGTAGGTTTGACCTCGGAGCTATACATGCCCGACCAAAAGCTGCAAAACCCTATAGTCTCTCGGTGTTTAGGCTTGGCCTCGGAGCTGTACACGCCGGGCCAAGAGCTGCAAAATCCTACAGTCTCTCGGTGTGTAGGCGTGGCCTCAGAGCGGAACACGCCCGACCAAGAGCTGCATGAACTCGACAACCTCTTGGTGGTTAAACCGGGCCTAGGGACCTCGCAGGCCCAGCCAGACACTGAAAATTCTAAGGGGGACAACAAATTCATCAAAAGATAAGAGGTCCAGTGAGGGCGGCATTCAATGGTGAAACAGTAATATACTTGTCTTACAAGAGAGAACCTAAAAAGACAAAGTACACAGGAACCTAAAGGTGGTTGGTTGGTTTTTGCCTGGGCCCAAAACGACCCTTTAAGGTTTTCTCTTCCGGAGGAAGGTCGTTCCAGACCCGCTGGATGGTTATCGCGGGCAAGTCTGCGTTTGGCTACAAAAGCTGATCCTTCTCCAGCTGGCTGATTGCGCCATAGAAGCCCTGTTTGAGGCGCTTCAATGCTTGCACGGCTACCACCTCGACATACTCTTCCGATTCTAGATACTTGGTCTTGGACTCTGCCTCGGCCTAGGATAGCTAAGTTGCATGAACACGCTGCTACTGCTGTATCTAGGACTCAGCCTCCTCTTTGGCAGCCTTCAGCGTTGCCACCTCCCAGAGTAGGCCATCCCGAGCCTCTTGCATCTGCTGGAGCTTCTGGGTAGCAGCGTCAGCTTGAGCCTTGGCCCGGGTAGTCTGCTTCTGGAGGTCTGCGGCTTGGAAGCACGCCAGTTCTAAATCATATTCTTTTATAGTCATCAGCGCTCTCGTTGGGTATCCCGGTCCTCCAAGGTTTTCTTTGCAGATTCCAGGAGGTCGACTTGATCAGACAACTCCTTTGCCGGGGCTTGGAGTTGCTCCCGTTTCTGGGATAGCTTATGTAGTGCCTCCATAAGGGTGTGATTCTTCTCGGACGCAAGGCGCTCCCAGACTCTATACCCATGCAGAGTATCCTTGGCCGCTATTAAAGCGCCAAGATAGTGCTCTATCTTTTCTCGAAGAGCCCGGCTGACCTCCAATTGGATGAGGCCAGCCTCACGGGCCCGGTCAGTCTCCGCCTCGGCTTCCGCCACCCGCTGGAGGAGGTCATTGGTGACTCCCCCGGAACACAGCAAACGGTTGGTGGCGGCACAGTTAGAAGCAACCTGCAGGGTCGCGGCAGACAGTAAGAGGCTTTGAAATAAATGAAAAGCGTGCTAAAATACTTACCGCCATTAGGGACTGATGTTGTCACGCCCCGAGACCCAGGAGCCGCTGATCCAATAGAAAAATCGGACAGCACCTCCCCTGTCCGGCGGACAATTTACACACATACAGATAATATATCACACACAATATATATATAGCACAACCACGCAGTTTAAAGGGCCTCAGGCCTCAGATTTATGTAGAAACAACAGTTATATGATTATAACTATCGAAAAGCCAAATCCGAACTCACCTGAGCTGCCAGGGGGCAGGAACAAAACCAACATCAAACGAAGTCCAACATAGGACTCAAAAGTACAGTACCATCAAATAAAACGTGCATACATGTTCAAAACAAAATAGCGGAAGCATAGTAAATACTACAGGGTCCATAAATGAAACAACGGAAAGCCAAAACCAAAAAGAGCTCAGCTGGAGCTGGGGACTGGCGGCTCGGGATCTCCTCGCAGACATCAACCTGAAATAAACATATATGGCAACGGGGTGAGTCCATAGCTCAGCGAATACCCAACAGATATGCATAGAAGGTTATACCAACAATAAGAGTTCAGCTACTACAGTCTCATAGCAACAGTAGGGAAAGACTAGTACTGAACATACCGAAATAGATATATACCTGAATCCATCTAACCTGTATAGAGGGTAAGAAATACCAGAGAAAAACCAATAGACATATAAGCTCAGATAACAAGTCTCCAGAATATGCAATGTCAAACAAGTGCAAGAATCAAGTGCAGCAAAGTATGCACATGGTGCAATGACATGTGTCACCCCTGACACCAGACAGATCAACGTACACCTGTCATAGGGACGTCTGAACGGGTAGGGCTCTGACAACTGTACACCCTGCCATCACTGCTCCTGAGTGACCGGGTGGATAGGATGCTGGTGGAGACTCCGCTCCGACCCCAAGAAATGGGGGAGTCAAGCTCTCATCTCCTCGTGGCTCAGTACGAGAAGGGATCCCTGGCTGCTACCACGCCCGCGCTCACCCTCCAAATAGTGGTCGAACGGAGCAATACAGGGCAAATGCACACATCTACGGTATCCACTAACCCATGAGTGGCCGTGTGTGCCCGTCATGTGCCGGAAGACGATTAGGCTCAACCACAAGGGAGTCGCTGATCGCCGGCATGCAACAGTGCAAGAATGGTGTATGATAGATACACATACCTCCCTCCCAAGTCCTCAGTATACTAAGTCTCAGTCTGAAATCCTATAACAGGAAATACAGGTAACCTACAAGGTATACTGACCGGAAAACTACCAATCCCTCAAGGTCAAATGCAGGAGACAATACCCCGATCTCTAACATACAAATGGATATGACAATACCTGAGACTGTATGGAACTAACAGCAGAATAACTCAGGGATGAACAACAAGTATCCAGAACTGGCATAATAAACAGGGATAAACAACAATATCCAGAACAGACATAATAACCAGGGATAGCGTAGAATCTTACTGCTATCTATAACATTCTATGCATAACAAAATGACAATATCAAGATAGATAAGTCAAAGGGTACCCGCTTCCAAAAGAAGAAGTCTGTATCAACGAGACAGAACCACCCATCAATATAATCTGCGACAGTAATGCAAATCAAGTCCCTGTATCAGGGATAGAGTTGATTAGCTATTACAAAAGTAGTAACTAGCTAATTAAATCCCTAATCCATTTTAGGGTTAACCTAATTCATTACTTTCTATTTAATTCCCGTTAATTAAATAGAAAATTCCTAATTACCCTAGGTAATTAAAATTAGATTTACTTTAAAGGTAAACTCGACTTCAAGTTCTTTAAGCTTTGGTTGTTAGGTTTAAGTTTCACATTAAACTTAAACTTCCCCAACTCTAACCTCTAAAGTAAATCCAATTCATTAATCATTCATTAACATGTCATTTACACCGATCTTGTTGTCCAATTGACCCCTAGTCACACCGAAAGCTCCCCGAGCAAGCATCTACATCTAAGGCTAGCAATTTCGGTTATAATCAGAAAGAGCAGCAAGAATTTCAGGTTACCTTTCAAGTGGAGCTCGCGGCAGATTCCCCAAAGCTTACAATAGCCAATACTAGTCAATCCCAAGAGGAGAGGGCTGCTACAAAAGGCAAATCAAGCCCCCAATCATATGGTCATCTAAGTTGATACAAATAAATCATTAAGAACTACCTTTACCAAGGAATCCTACGACCTCACAGAGCTTACCTCATTGATTCAATTCCCTTAGCTGCTTGGCACAGAACAGGGCAATTCACCAAGCTGCTCACGGCAGTATCCAAGACCGCAGCCCAATTTCAAGGAGTAGTTTGCTACTACATCTCACACAAGCCCTAATTTATCAATCCATCATAAGGAATAGGGAAAGACTACTCAAATCATAACCTTACCTGAGCAAGAATTCTCACGCGCGAGTCGAGACCAGTGCGGTCGGAAACACCCAGAGGATACCGAACAACAAACCCAGGGCACAGAGGGGAAGAGAGACTCGCAGGCGTTCTGTTGGCGAGGAACACAATGCCAACTCGAATCTATGCCCTACCTCACCTGGCGACTGAAGCAGAATCCAAGAAGGTGAGCAATCGAAGTGGCTGGCTCACACTGCTCCGATTGCATAAGGGAGTGGCTCGCGTGCGACGGGGTGAGGAGCGTCGACGGAACACAGAGGGACGGCGACGGCTGGCTGCGGCTAGGGCACGCGGAGGGAAATCGGGGAAGAAGAAGGTATCGCGAGAGTTGCGGCTGCGGGGATTGTCGCGACAAACCGGGGAAGAGCTAGGTTAATAAGCTGTGGCATTTTGCAATTTAGTCCAGCCACTTTCAGCCTAATCGCAAGAACACCCCTAGGGCTTAAGGTTATATACGCTATAACCCTGTAACAATTAGTTCTATTACATTTTAGTCCCAAATTTTATATCCGAGGACTCGGAACCCCGGAATCTATCTGGTAATTCTCCGAAAATTTTCGGACCCTAATCAAAAGTGTCGGATTTAACAGATGTAACATGCACAGGTAGTGGGGTGATCCAGATACCCGCCATGATAGAACAGGAAAGGGAAGAATTCCCTCAGTAGAAGGCCCAGACTGACCGGGAACGTCTCGGAGGTCAGGGACATCTTCTTCCGAACTTGAAGTCCTGGGCGAACCCTCAGAAGCAAGCCCCTTTATGCGGATGGACTGGGAACTGGTTGCCGCCTTCTTCTTCACCTGTGAGGCTTCCGGTGAGAGCGGGGCGGATCCTTGGGCACTTCTTTGCCGTGAGGAGCAGCCGGAGGGTCGACTGGGAGGGTCGGGGCACCAACGACAGGAGTAGGGGTCTTCCCGGCGGAGGAAGAAGCTCCCTCCTGAGCACTCGGAACCCGTACAGCCGCATCCTCGGAGACAACAGGGCGCAATGACTCCTGAGAGGGACCTTTCTTCAACCTCTTCAGATGGTGATCCGACCGGGATAGACGCTCCCGCCGTCTCCTCTTGGGCGTGTGGGTCTTGAAAGGTGCAATAGATGGAGGGGGTGCAACCTCCCCCTCTGGGGCTTCGGTCGTAGGGGCAGTCGAACCCTCTTCAATGTCCGTTGGCAACCCTGACGCACCAATGTCCCGGGGGGCCCCTGGGACGTCTCGGTCTGCTGCGGGCTCCTCCCTATTCTCTCAACCCTTAGTGAAGATTCCCGCGGGGATCGAGGGTGGGGAACCTTGGACCAGTGCTTGTTCATTCGCCCGGTCCCACTTAAAAAGCTGATTCATCACTCGGGAGAACATAATGTCACCTGGGGATCGAGGGTGGGGAACCTGGGACCAGTGCCTGTTCATTCGTCCGGTCCCACTTAAAAAGCTGATTCATCACTCAGGAGAACATAATGTCACCTGCACAGTGATAACAAAGAGATATCAGTCAACATTAACTAGGAACTATACCAGATAAAAAAGCAACTTACGAAGGTTGGAGCCGAGGGTTATAATTTTCGGACTAAGCTCAGCCCAGTACAGGAGCACCTCGCATTGCACCAGTTGGAGCCCATGGAATTCCATCCCAGTCAGGATACCCTTAGCTCTCTGATATCCTGCGTCCCGCTGGAAGTCACCAATGTCCGGGATAGGGGTAAATTCTTCATCCAGTGAATAGGACTGAAAGGACGCTCGGGGAGCCGGATGTAGAAAAATCTTTCCTTCCATCCCTTATGAGAAGAAGGGAGGTCTCCCAGAAACCGGTGGCCCGAGCGAGCGGTAAAACCAAAGGGCCCTTGGGACTCAACCGGGACGAAGAAGAAATGGAAGAATCGAGGAGTCAGAGGAATGTCAAAAAGCTTGAAGAGGACAAGGGCTCCAACCATTTGGGCGAAAGCATTCGGGGCCAGTTGTTGAAGCGGGATACCAAAGTACTGGGCAACATTCATGTAAAAAGGAGGGATAGGGAAATGAAGCCCTAGTTTTAGTTGTCCTAGGAAGAAAGTATTTCTGGCGGGATTCCGTATTTCTGGCGGGCAGCTTGCAGGGAGTCCGACCTATCTCTGGAAGAGATGGTCTCGTACCATTCTGCACGAAATCCTAATTCTTTCAGGGAGCACTCGTCACCACCTGGGGTTTTCTTCTTCTTCTCCAGTGGAACCATGGGGATAGAAGGGGGAAAAAGAAAGGATGGAGGGAGACTTACTCTCGTCAAAAAGAAACAGCGGCAAGATGGACAGGCCAAATAAGGGAAACTCATGACGGCCGATAGGGTAAGGAGGCTGCGGGGTGCCATTGCACTCGCTTTTATAGAGATGCACCGCACCCGTCTGAGTAATAGGGGAGCGGCACGTCGACGGCATGCACCGGCTACCTCGGGAAACCGCTAACCCTTTCTGTCGTTAAAATATGAAGATATGAGGGGCTTAAATGTAAAATATCCTAAACTTGGGGGTTGTTGTGGGAATAGCCGAACTTGGAGGGGGTTAATTGTAAAGTGGTCAACCTTATAACTTTACCTTCCTCCTCTTTCGGCCAGTCGCGGATCAAATCTCCTCATGTTTCCCGATCGTTTTCTCTCTTCTTCCTCTCTCGACGCGGAGTCGAGTCGTCGGCGGTCTCCAACTACAGTTCTCCTCCTTTCTTCGATCGGAGCCGACGACTACCTTCACCTCTTCCTCCTCTGCCACCCCACTGGTCGGTGTCGCCTGATCTAGCCGAGCTTCGGTGATCTAGGGCACGCTGTTGGCTACCCTTCAAAGATCTACCTCTTCCCTCTTGCTGCGTTGGGTTGCTTGCCGTGGCTGATCTCGCCGGGTCTAGAGTTGTGAGGATTGTCAGTGCCAACGCAGGTAAGGATCTTGTTGTGTGAGGTTTTGGTTGGTTTGATTATGAGCTTGTTCATGTTGTGTTATTCGGTTTGGGGATGATTTTGATTGGTCTGTTATGAGGTTGCCTTGATCGGTACATGTAGAATGGGGTTCTTCTCAAGTGTCGTGTAGGTTTACCTTGTATTGGTTGACTACAAGTCTTGTACATGTTGTTTTGGATCTGTTCTTGAGGGACCTCCTATGCCCAGTTCTGTGGGGTTCGATTCTGATTTAGAGTTCTTGTTGTTGTTGGGAACGAGATGGCTAGAGAGGGGGGGGTGAATATAGCCAATCACTTCTTCTTTGAAGAGTTATCAAGTTTCTGCACTTGAAGTTGTTAAAAGCACAGCGGAAGTATGGGAAAACAAAACTTGCAGAAACTAAAACCAAAACCTAACTAGCAAGATTAGCAAGATCGCTAACAAGGAGATTTTACAAGGCTCGGGGATAACTTGCCCCTACTCCTTGGCGTGCCCTTAAGGTGGGCGATCCCTTGATCGTCGGCAGATCAAGCCCCGGTGATCACCGGATATGAAGCAATCTCCTTCTCGGTGGAGAAACCTCCCCACAGTGTGTTTCAAACAATGATATAGAATGAGCACAAAGAAACAACAAGAAGGATATTACTCAAACACTTAGCAAGGACAAAAACACAGCAAGCTTCCCTGAGCTCCACCCAGTGGCGATCTCACGCAAGAACCCTTCTCCGTGTCTTCCCACTGTCGGACTCCAAGCCTCTTGTCTTCTCCTTCAAGTGCTCAAGTATGATGATTGCTTCTCAATAGCTTGCTCAGAATGATTGAAGAACTCAAGAACAGCACGCTTGATGTGGAGAACTCAAAAACACAGGAACTCAAGAGCACAAGACTTGATTCGATCAATACTGAACACTACAACTCTCGTTCCTTTTGTTTCTCCGCTAAGCAATAGATGATCTCATCTCCAGCAGCCTCCAGCTGCCTCACTGCCAACGCGCCAGCTACACTGAACCCTAACTGAACTTCTTGAGCTCCCTCAGCCAAGCTTCAGTCAGCAGCTTCAGTCCTGCATCCAGCCGTTGCAACCTGTGTGGAGAAAGGGACAAACCTGCTCCAAGGAAAGCTCTCTTTGACTTCTCCTTGAGTGTTTGAATCCTCCTCTGTCACCTGAAACTTACTCAGAGTATTAGAGCAGCAAATCAAGCAACATATCAAATATCAGAGGAAAGTGACAGCGAATCGGTTGTGTTCAGACGCGATCAGAGCGTCTGACAATGCAATTTGAATTAAAGTGATCGGTCACCGGACCGATCAGAGAGCATCCTGATCGGTCACCCGACCGATCAGGCTGGTTCCAGACCGATCAGGCTCCGTCCTGATCGATCCCCAACGCTCAATCAGAAATCGCGATTTCCTTGAGATTCTCCTGGACCGATCACCAGACCGATCCCAGGTCGTGGATCGTTCATCGGACCGATCCACCCTTATATTGAGCGATTTCTGAGTTTCGCAGGCTAAGCCTTCTGATCGGTCACCTGACCGATCAGGCAGCCTCCTGATCGGTCACCAGACCGATCAGAACCTGACCAGACCGATCAGGCTCCGTCCTGATCGATCATAGAGAGGAACTTGCGACGCTTGATCGTTCTTCGGAACGATCTGCACAGTAAACCTGATCGGTCACCAGACCGATCAGGAGCAGTTCAGCAAGAGAACTCAATCTCACTGCTCGCTCCCTGATCGGTCACCAGACCGATCAGGAGCCAGTCGATGGGTGAAACGCATACTCCCTGATCGGTCACCAGATCGATTAGGAGCAACACAGTAGGTTCCCAACCTCACTGTGTGCTCCCTGATCGGTCGCCCGACCGATCAGTCATCGCTGGATCGGTCACCAGACCGATCCACGAAGGAGCAGCGTGTCAAAATCCCTGATCGATCACCAGACCGATCCAGGGACTCAAACTCAGCCCTCCAAGCTAAGTTTCCATCCACCTTAGCCCTCCAAGCTAAGGATTTTCCATCTAACTCTCCAAGTTGGGAATTTGCACCTAACCCTCCAAGTTAGGACTTTTCACCTAGCCCTCCAAGCTAGGACTTTTCACCTAGACCTCCAAGCTAGGACTTTTCACCCAACCCTTCCGAGTTAGAACATCATCCAACCTAGCCCTCCAAGCCAGGACTTTTTCACCTAATTCTCCAGGATGGGAATTTGCACCTAACCCTCCAGGTTAGGACTTTTCACCTAGCCCTCCAAGCTAGGACTTTTCACCCAACCCTTCCGAATTAGGACTTTTCCAACACCTAGCCCTCCAAGCTAGGACTTTTCCAAACACCTAGCCTCCCAGACTAGGATTTTCCATCACCTAGCCCTCCAGACTAGGATTTCCCATACCATGCCTGATCCCCGATCAGGACTTAATCATAATCAACAATGATCAGCCTAAACTAAAATCGATGTCAACACCAAAATAACAATCAGGGCCAGACTGCATCAACAATTGTCATTGGTGATTGTTGTGAGATTGGATTGGTTGATATTCTTGATTAAATGGGCAGCAGATTTGTACTTCGATTCCTACAGTGGGATTTTGAAATTGGGATTTCTTGCTATTAGTTCATGCCTTCTCTGTTATTGGAGGAATTTGTGGTACCGTCTGTTTTGATGTTGAGCTTTGCTATGAATTCTAGCTTGGGATATGGTGCTCTGCCGTGAGCCTCCATAGAGATATGAATTTTGATTTGTGTGCTTTATTCCTTGCTGTGAGTTCATTGTTTGGGGATGTGCTCTATTTTTTTTAGTGTAGGTTAAGAGTTGTGGCCGTGAGCTCCTTTGAGCTTGGAGGGTTGAATCTAATCTTAGCTATTCAGAGCTAATTGAGTTATGAATTAGAGAAAGGGATAAGACCTAGTATTGATTATTTAGTTAAGCTGGATACGAGCTAGTATCTAGCTTGGTTAGCATCATTGGTTATGACAGTTTATACTATGTTCCTTGACACAGGACTTTGATTTGTTTGACTCACTATTGGATATTCAGACGGGGGTTCTCGTCGCCTACGGACTGCTATATTAGAGGCGGGTACTTCTGACTTATCTATTTTAGATATTGTCACAGATTTTATGCATAATTAGTTATAGATAGCAATAGAGTTTTATTTACTTCCTGCGTCCATATATTTATACCTGATATTAGTCGTATGTTTAGACGATAGTATTTTTGTACTGCTTTGAGGTTGAACCTCTTTACTCTTTACTATTGCATGTGATGTATATTGTGATTAGAGATAGGATACCTTATACCCCACACTAGGGCTAGCATATGGTGCATATCGATTATTTGGACCTCTGCATATCATGTTGATGATTGGTAGACTAGTTAGGTAGGTGTGGTGTATGATATTGCCATGCATCGTTCTTGCATATGCATGGGCTGGCAGCATAGAGCTCCTAGTCATGTGGTTGAGACATGTCATTTGTTATGACGGTCATGATCTGCACACATTGTCATACGCGAGTAGTGGCTATCGGAGGGTGCGCATAGTTGCCCTTTCGAGACTCTGCACGGTCACTCCTGAGGAGTGAGTCCGGTGCATCGTAGCAGTCAGGGACCCCTCCGGGTGTGGGCAGTAGTTTTGTTGTATCCCCACTCGATCACCTATAGGTAGTGTTGCAGTAGCATGGTAGCAGGCACTAGTGATACGCGGTGATCATGATCTGTACACATTGTTACTAGTGACTAGTAACTATTGGAGGGTGTGTATAGTTGCCCTTTCGAGACTCTGCACGGTCACTCATGAGTAGTGATTCTGGTGCATCATAGCAGTCAGGGACCCCTCCGGGCGTGTGTAGTTGTTATGTCGTGTCTCCGCTCGGTCACTCATGGGTAGCGATGCTGATGCGTGGTAGCAGGCAGAGTTGATATAGAGATCAGTTGGCTTTTCCTTTCCGGCTTTGAGTACATGTCATGATGGGTTGTGTGACCTGTGAGCAGTTGGCTCCCCTTTGTTGGCGTAGGGGTACATGTCATGATGGGTTGTGTGACCCGCGAGCAGTTGGCTCCTCTCGTGCCTGGTGATGGGGTTATGGTTGTTGGAGCAGTTGGCTCCCTGACATCCTGTACACTCAGCCACCCAATGTAGGGATAGCTGGAGTGCGTACAGATATCATGTGCACATAATGCATCATTGCATGTTTGTTGTTGTTGTTTGCATTATTGCGTTTGCTCGTATTTGCTATATCTGGTTACAATGTATGTGTTTGATCTGCGCCTTCAGGAGGTATGTGCACATAGGGTCTGGTGACCTTATCCTACCCGTGTGATATTTGGACCTTTACATCTTCAGGTTTGTATGACTCTAATATGTATATTCTATTCAGTAATTATAGATTCAACATTTCCTACTGTTATTACTGTTGCTATCGCCAGTTGACTCTTACTGCTAGAGTAGCTTACTATGCATATCAGATATATGTATCCGCTGAGCTCTTGGACTCACACCGTTAGATTTGTTTTTCCTCTCAGGTTGATCGTTTGGAGTGCTCGGCAGCCTGTCCCAGTCCTTCTGTTTCGGAGCGACTCGTGTTATTTGCGGTCATACAGTATTTTCATTTGCTTCCGCTGTTTTAATTTCTGTTGTGTTGTTTGGTACGGCAGTATAGTTGTACTTTTGTGTGCCCTGGAGGCTTTTGTTTCATTTTGTTTTGTCGTAAGTCATACCAGTACGCAGTTTTTGTCGTCGTCTTTGTTTGCTTTACATTCGGTGGCTTGTTCCAGCCCTATACGCTGCGGTGCAGGTGGGCTGAGAGAGTCGTAAATGTTTGGTTTCTGGATTGTCCGCTGGGTCGAGGGAGAGGCAGTCCGGGCAGTATCGGATGGGCAGCTGCTCGGGGCGTGATAGTCGTCCCGTCGTATATCCCGCAATGCATATCCAGAGGACATCGCTGCGTAACCAGGGAAAAGACACGTGGCCCTGTTGCATACACTGAGCCACTGCGTTATTATAGTCGCCGCAAAGTTCGCAGGAATATGGGACATATTCAAAAAATCACCTGGAGCTCCCGGGCGTACTGGTTATATCTTAGGGCCTCATAGGCCGCCAGCCAATCTGTAGAAGGTGGAGGAACCCATTGAGCCTAGCTTCTTTATCACGACTCTAGTCCGATCAGTCATTCACGCCTCCTTCGATCAGACTTGGAGGAAGGGACTTGTGATGGGGTTACTAGCCCATGGCGGACACGCTAGATGAAGAAGCTTTGTGGCACGACAGGACTGGTTGGAGCGGTCCTTCTTCTAGAGCTCCAGGACCCCCCGAGATGAGTGTGCCCGGGATTAACAAAACTCTTAAGATCACCTCGAGAGGTCGGGACCCGGGATCACCCCGAGACTCCCCCCCGGGCCAGGAGTCCCCGAGATCACCTCGGGAGAGCGGAGCCCCCAAGTCACCTTCGACCGCAAATAATGAACCCCCTCTGTGCGGGTACCTGGTTAATGGTCACCGATACTTACGGGCGGAATAGAACTCGCAATCCTCGGTTATTATCGCCCCCACCCTTACTGCAAGTAAGGTTCGATGAGTGCGAGGACCGTTACAGGAGAAACTGGGAAGCCGAAGATAGGGGGAATGTGGCGAGAAGCACAGAGACACGTACTATCGTCCCCGCCGCCACCCGTATAAAAATAGCCTAACCCCTCCGGTAAAGGGGGTATGTTCTCTCAACCTTACGTATATTTTTGCTTTGTGCTTTTGCTTTCCATCGATATACTGACTTGGACGTCAGAGTGGACTCCGCCGAACCCCTTGCGGCGTGTCCTCTAACGCTCGTGTTAATCTCGCAGAGCACGGAGTTCTTCCCCCTACAGCGACTTTCACGTGGACAGACCCCCGGTGGTTGCTCATCGCCGTCGACTCCTTCCGGAACCGATATTATTACCTATTTTAACAGATTAAGTTGATTACTATTTTGGCAACTATAAATAATCGGTTTTGGTATTGATTTTTATTTTTTTATTGACATTATTATTATTATTATTATTAATTAAGATGTCTTAGATGAGATGATATACATGGTGAGTCGTTGCGATGTGTGATGGAATATGTTGAGAGAGGCAGTTGAGTATGACCCAGTTTAACGACTCAGTAGACATTAGAAGAATCAATCAATTATTTTAGAAATTCGAGAAGGAAGATTTTTCACTATTATAAGATCTTAACTTTGGTTTAATCATTGCTGAGTATCTCAAGATAGTATAACACACCATTTATGGGGACTTTCTAAAGGTCACCTCTTTTATGTAATGTTGTTATAAAACTGTTTAACCATGTACATCAAGAGTATCTTGCAGAGATTCTAGAGGATCTAGAAGTGGATCCAATAGATAATCCTAAAACTCGTCTACCTGATATTGACCTAAGTTCAGGATGAAATGGATTGTGTTAACTACTGTACTAGTGTTGTCATAATGGAGGTGTTGCTAGTTGATTTAGTTTATAAGAGTGTCGTAAATAGTGTCATTATGAATGGACAGTATTATTTTATGAAAAAATTGTGTTAATAAATTATGAAAATATTGTGTGTTAACGAACTTATTTAATGTTGTGTTAACAAATTAATTTGCAAAAAAAGTTGTGTTATCGATCTTAAAAGAAATATTAGTTCATTTAAATAATGATTTCATGTTATAAATTATTCACTTAATAATTAATTCATTTGGCGAGATGTGTGTGATATAATTAGAGCTATCAGATGGACTAATTCATATGGCTAGTGAGGTGAGATAGGCCGATCCGTCATCTTGGCGGGTTGAGATATCTCTAACCCAATTTAAGGCAGGCAGGTTTGGTGGCTAACCCATGGGTCCAAAAAAAATTATTTAGAAAAGATTAAAATCTAGTTATTCTAAATCCAATCAAATATATTGGAATGAGAAACGTTCACTTACTATTTTAATTTGTTAAATTAGTTGTATATGATGTCTTCTAAATCACAATTTCAAGGTAACTCATTTATTATTTGTTTTTCCTCAACTCGCGGACTAACCCAAGCACATCGCGGGTTGACCCGTGTGGGTTGCAAGCCTAGGCGGGTTAGTCTGCTTAAACCTACCTTTAAATGGGTTGATAGAATTTCTATTATATTCGCTTAAATTGTTTGGTGGGTCGGATCAACCCAACAAACCCGACTCAAATTTACAGCTCCAGATATAATCAATCAATGTTGATTAAATTGGATCATATAAATAATTAATGAAAACGCGATTTCTACTTGATTTTTTAAACAACTCAAATTTTTTCATTGAATCAATTATTAATTATATACATATAAATTATATGGAATAACTAATTAATGTGCTTATTTGTAATATATTATTGCTACTAAAAATATCATAGTCGAACTTAGTAAGGAAGAGAAACTATTTGGGAATAATTATAAAATATAACATCTCAAGATATAAATTCATTTTAGGAACAAGTTCTAAAAGCTGTAAATCGATTTTTAGAAGAACTTGTTGATGGTTTTACAATATAGTATACATGTGATTTTGATACTTATAAGGGATGGAAGAAAAAGAATTCTATTACTAAAAGTATATTGATTATTGGTTTGTGGATTTTGTATGGGAAAATTTGAGAAAACTCCTCAACATCAAACTAGGTTTTGCATGCATTTCCCAACCAAAAATTTCTTTGCATACACTCCCTGATGGGATTGACAAGACAGTTTTGTGTGTTATTTTTTATCAGTATAAAAGAGTAAAAATTCAGTATAAATCGTAAAGATTTGAGTATAAATTGTTTGAGATTGAGTACTAATTTAAGAAATTTGAGTATTATTTAAAAAAATTTGAGTATATATTGTTTCAGTATATAGTAAAAATTTCAGTATACATTATCAAAATTTACAATTTAGATTAAGTATTATTTAAAATAATTTGAGTATAAAATTTAGAAATTTGAGTATGTGAGGTTTCATCCACCACATCAAGATTTTCACATGAGAGGTCACCGAAATTTTATACTCAAATTTCTTAAATTAGTATTCAATCTCAAACAATTTATACTCAAATTTTTATAATATATATTGAGTTTTCACTCTTTTATACTCACCACATCAAGATTTTCATATGAGGGGTCACCGAAACTTTGTACTCAAATTTTTTAAATTAGTACTTAATCTCAAACAATTTATACTCAAATCTTTACAATGTATACTGAGTTTCACTCTTTTATACTCAATCCATCAGGGAGTGAATGCAAATAATTTATCAAGTGGGAAGTGCTTGCCAAGGCCAGTTTGAGATTGGGGAGTTTTCTCCAATTAACACATTTTGTATTAGCTTTATTGATTTTAATTTCAAATGATACAGATTATATATAATATGACTTGTCGTAATGTGCGACGAAATGAGCTAAGGGAAACTAACTCGGGGATAGTGTACAATCCTGTTTATGGAGTTTATAATATAAAATACGACATTTAAATTTCAGGGGTTAAATTAGGAAAAATACGACACCTAAGTCTCGACTCTATCAACTCCAAGTCCCGATTGTACCTCCTTGCGTCTGACGCATCTCCTCATCGCTCAATCTAACGTCGCTCGACGCCGTCGACCTCTCTCCGGCGACGATCTAGAGCTTTGCGTCTCCTTGTGCGTCCTCGCTGCCTGGGCTGTTCCCCAGCTAGACACACACTCTATAGTCGTCCCTTTTCATCGCCTTGTCATCGGCACCTTCAGCCTCTCCAGTCCGGCCATGGGATTTGCCTATGGTCCCTATTGGTCATCTATCCCGATCGCTTGCTTTGGCCCGTGCCCTAACCTGTCGATATGGTGGTTGTAGGTTATTATCTTTATCATACGTTTGATTATTCTACTTGATGCTTAATTGCTTAAACTTGTGATAATTATGTTTACATATATATAATTTCACTTGGATACTCTTACTCTATAAAGTACACACATATGAATGTGTACTTAGGTATGGTTGTCTGTCACATTATGCATGATATGGAATTGACCTCTAGTTGTACTTTTACCTGCTTACTTAGTTGCATTGTAGTTATGTTATGATACATGTTTCCAACCTGTGCATGTTATACTGCGATATGGATAGTTGATTGGTAGGTGTTGCATTGATTAGTGTCATGCACTATCCTTGCATAGTTGCATTAGTCGTCGACTCTTCGGCTCCCTTGTGGTTGAGATGAGTCATTAGTCATATAGGATCTGCCCACACAGTCACTCTTGGGTTGGTGGTTATCAGAGTGTGGGCAGTTTACCACTGTCATGACACTCTCAATCGCTCAGGAGTAGTGGTAGATCGAAGAATTATGTATTCGGTGGATCCCGTCTCGAGCGGGTGATATGAGGGGATGAGAGTGGTGCTTCCTCGTATAACTCATGGTAGGAGGGTAGTCCTCGCCCAACATCTTGTCCACTCGGTCACTTCAGGACAGTGGCGGTAGAGTGCATACAGTTATCACAACTTTGCCCACTCGACCGTTTGCATATAAAATGCGACGGTAACTTGACTGACTTTAGGGGGTGATACATTACATTGTACCATGCACATGTGATGAATGATAGCATTTGATTGAGCTATGATTGCTGCATATGTCTGACCTGCACATATAGGAGATATATATGATTTTATGACTTTGCATTGGCTCGTGCGGTATGAGCTTACCTGTGGAGGAGATTATCATTGCTCGTGTGGTCGAGTTTACTCGTGGAGGAGATTATATGAGCTTACCCATAGAGGGTTTCAATTTTCATGGTTTATGATCTTATCACCCCGAGGGATTGGTGGACTCTAGTATGTATATTTTATACAGTATTTCAGTCATGTTCTGATATCGTTATGAGACTGTATATGCTTTTTTTTATACTGCTTGTATAGCTTTTTAACGGTATGCATATTTTATCTCTATACCTGCTGAGTTCACTTGGACTCACTCCCGATAATTATGTTTTCTGTTTCTAGGATGACATACTTGGAGTTACCAGGAGAGGCTCGACAGTCAGTCCTTACCCGTCAACGAATTCATTTTAATTTCTTTTTGGTATTCTTGTGGTGATGGTGAATTTTCCTTTCTGGTGTTGTGCACTTGTCTTTTCTTTTGTGGTTGTGCACTTTGTATGCTCTGGAGGAGTTTGTGGTGTATTTTTGTGATGTAAGTCGTGTCGACATGTGCATTTGTATGTTGTGATCCATTTGTATGTCGTGTCGACCCGATTGGGAATGTCCCAATCAACAATGGGAAAAACCCAGAGAAGTTTATTGGGTTGAACTTCAAGAGGTGGCACCAGAAGATGCTCTTCTACCTGAGCACGCTCAATCTGGCTCGGTTCTTGACCGAGGACCCTCCCAAGCATGCTGAGGTTGCTGAAGTGGAGGCTTAGACTCATTCTGAGTACTTATACCGAAACTATATCCTCAACTGCCTGACCGACTCCCTGTATGTTGTGTACATCGCAATGAGAATGACTAAGGAGCTGTGGGAGTCCTTGAACAAGAAATATAAGACAGAGGATGCAAGAGCCAAGAAGTTTATCGTGGGTCGATTCCTGGACTACAAGATGATGGACTCCAAGGCAGTGATCAGCTAAGTCCTGGAGCTTTAGGTGATCTTACATGAGATCCACTCAGAAGGTATGGTTCTGAGTAAAACTTTCCAGGTAGCAGCAATCATTGAGAAGTTGCCTCTCGCATGGAAGGATTTCAAGAACTACCTGAAGCACAAGCGGAAGGAGATGAACATAGAGAAAATTGTTGTTAGACTTTGCATCGATGAAGACAACAAGGGTTCAAAGAAAAGGATATTCTCTTAGGCTATCGTAAAAGCCAACGTGGTCGAGCACGGAGAAAGCTTGAAACGAAAGAATTCGAAATCTTCCAAGATGAGACCCAGATAAGGCATAACCAAGATGTTCTCTGGGAAGTGCTAGAATTGTGGTCGAGTTGGTCATAAATCTTTGGAATGCAAAACACCAAAGAAGAAGCAGGAGACCAACCTGAATGAGGGACCAGAAATGGAAGACCTCTGTGCCGTGGTCTTTGAATTGAACCTGGTGGGTTCAAACCCATAGCAATGGTAGATCGATATTGGAGCCACTAGACATGTGTGTTGCAATAAGGAACTGCTCCACAATTTTAAAAAAATTAGTGGAGACAAGCTTTTCATGGGGAACTCAGTAACCTTGGACATCGTGGGCCAAGGAAATGTGGTGATGAAGATGACCTCAGGCAAGGACCTCACTCTAACCAATGTGTTGTATGATCTGGATATTCAAAAGAATCTAGTGTCCGGATCATTATTAAGCAAGCATGACTTTCGCATTGTGTTTGAGTTAGATAGAGTTGTACTGTCGAAGAATGGAATATTTGTGGGAAAAGGCTATGTATCAGATGGACTGTTTAAGGTCAGTGTAATGACAATTAGGCCTAAGATAAATAAAATCGAGAGCTCTTCCACTTATATGCTTGAGTCTTCATGTTTATGGCATGTTAGACTAGGACATGTGAATTATGATATGATACGTAGGTTAATAAACATGCAAAGCATACCGACATTCCACCTTGATCCAAAATACAAGTGTGAGACTTGTGTTGAAGCAAAATTGACAAGGTCATCCTTTCAACACGTTGAAAGAAGTAAAGAACCACTCGGTCTAATTCACACCGACGTATGTGACCTGAAATGTACACCGACACGTGGTGGGAATATCTACTTCATTACTTTTGTAGATGATAACACAAAATATCATCATGTGTATCTTTTCAAAAGTAAGGATGAAGCTATAGAGAAATTTGTTCACTACAAGAATGAGGTTGACAACTAACTTTATAAGAAGATTAAGGTGGTTCGAAGGGACCGAGGTGGTGAATATATATCACCATTCACTGAGTTGTGTGCTGAACATGGGATCAGACATGAAACAACAGCTCCTTATATCTCTTAGCGGAATGAAGTTGCTGAACGAAAGAATCGAACTCTTAAGGGAATGATGAATGCTCTGCTATTGAGCTCTGGACTGCTAGACTCCATGTGGGGGGAAGTTGTGTTAATAGCAAATTACCTTTCAAATAAGGTCCCTCGAAATAAAATAGATAAGAGCTCTTATAAGTTATGGAATGAAAGACGACCTTCCTACAAATACTTGCGAGTGTGGGGGTGTCTTGCCAAAGTTTTGGTGTCTGATCCGAAAAGAATTAAGATAGGACTAAAAACTATTGATGGCATATTTATCGGATGTGCACATAACAGCAGTGCGTATCGATTTTGTGTATATGAGTCACAATTACCGGATATACACAAGAAATCGATATTATAATCGAGAAATGCCTCGTTATTCGAGCATATGTTTCCATATAAGACTTGAGAGGATGTTAGCTCCTCAAAATGGGTGGAGGAAATACCAGAGGAAGAAGAGGATGATGAACCAGTTGAGGCTGCGCCTAAGCGAAGTAAAAGAGCTCGGGTGGAAAAATCTTGTGGAACAGATTTTATCACTTTCATATTAGAAGGCGAGCCTCAAAGCTATTCAGATGCAGTAAACTCTTCTGAGGGACCTCACTAGAAAGATGCAATTGCATCTAAGATAGCATCTATCTTGCAAAATCACACTTGAGAACTTCTGGACTTTCCTCTAGAGAGTAAACCATTAGGTTGCAAGTGGATCTTCAAAAAGAAGATAAAATCGGATGGCACAATTGACAAATATATGGCCAGATTGATAATTAAAGGTTACCGACAATGAGAAGATCTTGATTACTTTGATACGTATTCTCTGGTACCGAGAATAACTTCCATTAGAGTGTTGGTGGCTATTGTTGTTCTATCGAACCTGAAAATACATCACATGGATGTAAAGACAGCCTTTTTATATGGAGATTTAGAAGAGAAAATTTACATGGAGCAACCCGAGGGGTTTTCTGTGTTAGGACAGAATAACCAGGTTTGCAAATTGGTGAAGTCGTTATACAACTTGAAACAAGCTCCAAAGCAGTGACATGAGAAATTTGATAATGTCATGTAAGAAGGTGGATTCAAACTCAATGAATGTGATAAATGTGTCTACACGAAAGTCACAGAAGATGACTTTGTCATCTTGTGCTTATATGTAGATGACATATTTATCATTGGGAGTAGTGATAAGATATTCAAATCCACTAAAGACATGTTGAGCTCAAGATTTGACATAAAAGTTATGAGCTTAGCTGATGAGATTCTAGGAATTAAAATTTTTAGAACAGCTGAAGGACTTGTTCTTAGTCAGTCCTATTACGTGGGCAAGATTCTTGAGAAATTCATCAATGGGATACTATGTTGGCACGAACGCCGATAGACACAAGCCACCATCTATTAAAAAACTAAGGAAAAAAATATCTCTCAGGTAGAGTACGCTCGGGTGATTGGAAGTCTGATGTACTTGATGAATTGTACAAGACCAGACATAACCTACGCAATAAGCAAACTGAGTAGATACACGAGTAATTCCGGTGTTGAGCACTGGAAAGACATAACAAGAGTACTGAGGTACTTGAGATATACTTGTGGAAACGGACTGCACTATATGAGATATCCTGCTGTTATCGAAGGATACAATGATGTGAGTTGGATATCTAATATAAAAGACTCGAAGTCTACGAGTAGATATGTATTCACTTTGGGAAGTGCCTCTGTTTCATGAAAATTTTCTAAGCAAATCGTAATCACCAGATACACAATGGAATCTGAGTTTGTAGCTCTTGACAAATGTGATGAAGATGTTGAATGACTACGATAATTCTTAGAAGATGTATCGAGATGGCTGAAAGAAGAAGTATTAAATTATGAATAAACTCTTCTTGATGGATCCAACAATTGACATTCGACCCCATCAAAAATGGATCCGATAGTTTTGAATTCTGTAACGAATCCAATTTCAGCTCACATTCAAGTTCTAGGGACTGCATTGCAGTTAGACGGTCAAGATCACGAAAGGGCATTCCCTCTTCTACTCCACCCGCAATAGACCGTCGGACACGGATTGAACGGTCAGTTGCAACAATTGAAACTCCAAAATCGTATCAAAAATCTAAAATCATACCAGACAACCATCTATCATCTCCACGCCCTTAGAAAAGGGATTTATAAAAAGAGGCAGACCGAATTAAAAAAGTGCATCATATTAGTAATTAATCAAAGAACATATTAATTTATCTAATTTTTTCATCTTAATTTGTCTTCTCTATCAATCGCATATAATTTTAACATCTCTCTTCTGTTTTTTTTCTCTACTCGTAAAAGCAAACTTCTTTACGTTTTCTCACTCTTCAATTTTTATTGCACTCAAATTTATTTATTTTGAAACATTTTGACCATCATTCAAGAAGATCAAAATCAGTAATAGATAATATACTTAATTTTCTTTAATCTAAACAATTTTTGATCGACTTAGAAGTTTCGTATTGTATCTATTTAATTTTACGTCTTATGATTTTCTTGGACTGCAAAAAGCCCAAATTAAATATATCATCCATCATAATTTTTAATCTTTCCAATGGTGGTCTAGACTCCAGAGGTGTTTAAAAATCTTTATTTTTTGCTCATCTAGATATGAGAGCATATAAGGGTGACGTTAGACTTGATATCCCCATATCAAATTCAACATATGATTAAATAAGAAATAAAAATTATTTTTTTCAAATATTATGGACTACTATTATAATGGAGAGTAGCTGTGTTAATAGCTGTGTTACCTTTTAAATAAGGTCCCTCGAAAAAAAATAGATAAGAGTCCTTATGAGTTATGGAATGGAAGACGATCATCCTACAAATACTTGTGAGTGTGGGGGTGTCTTGTCTATGTTTTGGTGTTTAATCCGAAAAGGATTAAGATCGGACTAAAAATTATTGATTATATATTTATCGGATATGCACATAACAGCAGTACGTATCGATTTTGTGTATATGAGTCACAATTATCAGATATACACAATCTGGTAAAAAAATTAAAAAATTATAATGGAGAGTAATTTTGAATTATTTACAATCTTAGAATTTTTCATGATCTTAAATGATTGTTATATGAGGTTTCTTAGTTGATCAATAGGTTTTAATTGAAATTTAAAGATAGATATTAATAGGTTTATTTGAATATATTTTAGATCCTGTAAATTTTTAAAATTCTAAAGAGTTAATGATGAACTCTTTATTTCGATCTTTTCGAAGATACTAAAACACTAGAAAAATCAGCCAATAGTAGATACATTAAAAAAAAAACATCAGTACAATCCATGGGTCGGGCCAGTTATAAATGGCGTGACCCAATTATATAAAGAGGTCATTTGGGCCCAAACAATTCCATGCCCAGTAGTTCTGTTTTGACCACCTTGCCTATCCTTTCCTTGTGTTTTCTGAGAGGATGAGCATGCGCAATTCAAAGGGAAAAAAAAAAGGAAACATGTTCTTTTACAAATAAGAGCAATAATTGAGGAAGTAAAAATAGAAGAGTAAAGATCATAGTGAATGATATAGTATGATGTGACATTTTATATGTACACGTCCGATTATCGCTTGGACATTATCGGCGGCCGAAGGCTGCCGTTCCGAATCATGCTACATTTTGGGGGCACGGTGAATCTACCGGAGATCGTGCATGCAATGTACCATGTCATTTACTATGATTTTTATTCTCTCATTTTCACTCTCCTAATTGTTATTCTACAAATAATTGTAAAATGGACGCATAAAAAAATTCTTATCTCTAATTTTTCCAACAAACACAAGAAAAATCTTTGGAATCACAAGACGACAGAGAATTGAGGAAACAAATAACGAAGTATATTCACTCTCTTACAGAGCCAACAATGAACCTCGTAATTAATTCGCATGCGAATAAAATGGACACGGCAATTGACATTCCACCCGATCAGCTGCAAACCCCAATTCATTTGTTTTCCACGGCCCTCGTCATTAATTCGCACGCGAACAAACTGGACACAGCAATTGACATTCGACCCGAACAAGAAATGGATCCATTCGACCCCGCAATTTGCTAGGGATCCGATTGTGAATTCCCTATTATTTGACCGCCTAAGCTCTCTATCGCACATCGCCGTCACCTCTCTCTAACACCCCTGCATTTTTCCCATCTCCGATCGCCCTGCTCATCTCCGTTCTTCCATCGCCTTCACCCGGAAAATGCACTGCTGGAGTAGGCCGGAGCATATCTATATAATCTGAGCGACGATTTAAAAGAAACCGTCGGTATCTTTCTCTTTGACTCGCATATTGCGATCTGCGATAAATGCTAAACATCAAAAGGTTGTTTTTTGACAGGTAGCAAATTTTTTTGTGGATTGAGATGTTCCAGCTTGTCCTAAGAGATGAGGATAAATCCAGCATTATTTGGCTTATCCATGGAACTTCAGGAAGAAGAAAAAAAATAGGTCCTTTCGATTTTGGAATGGGAGGAATTGGAAAAAAATTATAAGTGTTCTTCATCCAACTTTATTTTTACATGACCAATCCTAAATTGTGCCTACAAAAACAAAATTCTTGATAATTTCTTTTCATAATATTTCCATGCTGAATTAAACACATTACATCCATTCTTTTCAATGATTTTCTTTACGATGATCTATTGCTGTTCACTGTTTTAAGCTATTAAAAGGGAAATTTGACTTGTGTTTAAATTTGTACGCTATATTACAAATAGAAAGGAATTTTATTGAAATTACTACTTGCTATTTGACACTAAAATTTGGTTTGGTTTAATTTTATTTATTGCAATTGATTATGTGAATGTAGATTAACAATGGTATGAGAGCTACTTTTGTTTATTTTGTACTGTTACTCAGCAGTATCTAAACATTCATAAGGGCATCCGCATTGGTTTAACGCCATTAACGTTATAACATCTACCACCTCATCAAAAAGTATGGGACCCACATGTCACATTAACATTAACATCTTCATTCTCTCACAACCGTTTAACATTCAACCTCCATTATTTGTGGGACCCACATGCCACATACACATTATCTCACATATATTCTCTCACATACATATTCTTTCACATATTTATTTTCTTATCTACATATTTTTTATTTTCAATTTTATTTGCTAATTTAAATTATTATTATTTTAAATAAATAATAATAATATTTTTAAATATTTTTATCATTATTTAAAATTTAAATTATTATTAAAATTTTGAAATGATAGAGAACAATATTAAAAAAATACACTTACATATAATTAAAAGATAACATATAAATTAACATAAAGTGAAATAATAAAATACAAATTCAGGGGTTGTTATATTGTGACCAAATATGTTCAACTAAGTCTGCACGAAGTTGGTGATGCACATGACTGTCACGTAGTTGAGAATTTATCCGGAGATAATCATGAAATCCTCGGTTTGAGCCTTGGACAGGTTGTGCTGGTTCGTCACTTTCATCGTTGTACCAATTTGTCACGTGATCCCCCTCATTTTCTACAATCATGTTGTGCAAAATAGTACACGCTAACATAATATGTTTTAACTTTTTTCTATACCAATAACGAGCTGGACCTCTGACAATTGCCCATCGAGCTTGAAGCACCCCAAATGCTCGTTCAACATCTTTCCTTACAGCCTCTTGTCTTTCCTTAAACAATCTCCTCTTGGGATCTTCTGGACAAGTAAAAGCCTTCACGAAAGTA
Organism: Boesenbergia rotunda; assembly: GCA_024364735.1. NCBI lineage: Eukaryota > Viridiplantae > Streptophyta > Magnoliopsida > Zingiberales > Zingiberaceae > Boesenbergia > Boesenbergia rotunda. Next base: position 147,978 of record JAGFNQ010007808.1, on the reverse strand, counting down.
GCCCATTCCGGATATATTCCATCTGTTAGATAATACCCCTTCTTGTATTAAGTGTCGTTGACCGTGAAATTAATCTCCGGGGCATTTCCTTGCAAGACGTTATTGAATATGGGAGATTCATATAACACATTAAGATCATTACGTAAACCTGCGACACCAATTAATCTCCGGGGCATTTCCTTGCAATTGATTATGTGAACGTAGATTAACAATGGTATAAGGGCTACTTTTGTTTATATTGTCTTGTTACTCAGCAGTATCTAAACATTCATAAGTTCTATAGAATTAAATAAATTTGAGATTTCATATATATTGTACAGTTCATATTTATATAAACACGAAACAATAGAATTAGAAGCATTCATACACAACTTCTTTTAAGGATTCATGAATATTCTTATAATGGACATCATCGTTTATGGTTAGAGTCATTTATAAACAACTTCACGACTACCGTTTATGTGCATATATTAACGAGCATCTCATATGAATTATGTATTGGTCGTGGTGCATTACTGCACTCCGAGCAGTTGCTGCACACGTAGCGCAGTTTGCTTACTGCACACGATCACTATAAAAAAAACTAGTATTCTGGGATGAATTTTTGTGACAAACTTTTCGTCACATATTAGCGACAACTTTTGTGACGAACACTTTTCTTGATCGCTAATTCGCGACAAAAATTTTTTGTCGCAAAATTTGTTGCATTTTTGTGACAAAAATAAATATTCGTCGCAAAATTTGCAACAAAATTTTTTTTTGTTGCAAAATCGTTGTAAAATTTGTGACGAATTTGAAATTTGTCGCAAATTTACAAAAAATATTTAATTTGTTGTGAAAATATAATTCAATATTACAGTATATTTTGCGACGAATTTTCAAATTCGTCCCAATCCAATTCGTCGCAAAATTGGGATGAATTTGAAAATTCGTCTCAAATTTTGCGATGAATTTGAAAATTAAAGATGTGATTTTTGATATATAAGGGTCGGTCTGGTCCGAGCCGAACTAATCAATCCTGGCTGGGCTTGGGCCACGTTGCCCACCGTCGATTTTTACAATTGAAGATGTGATTTTTGATATATATATATTTGACTGTGTAATCTTTTTTGTGTAGGTCTTAATTAGACGTGCTTGAAGTGACAATCGAGGACTTTTGGTGACCTTTATTTGGTATGTATATATCCCTTTTTTATTGTTTATTATTCTGTTTAATGATTAACAAGGTTGTAAAAATCGCTAGGCGTCAGTCGGGCGGAGAACTACCGCCTAGCGCCTAGGCGGCCTGGGCGGTGCCTAGTCGGGGTCTAGGCGTTTTTACTGTTTATAAGAAGTCCAGTTAATGGTATTATGAATAAATGTATGCTTCTCCTTTGAACCCTTAGTTTAAGATATTTCTATCATTTCGCCTACTAAATGTATAATAAAACAGGTATATACCAACCAATTAAACATTGACTATAGTGGATTAATAACAAAATGACTGTAATATTTCCTCTGAACTTAATCAGATAATTCAAAATGACAAGAAGCTTAAAGTGTTTAAATTGACCGTGTGGAAATACTTAACATCTTCCTCAAAGATATAAGTTTGCTGATATGATCTTGCTCATTATGAATATCAAGGTGAAATTGATGGTTGTTCATCAAGTAGTTTGGAAGAATACCAGTCCATGTACCAATGCTCACGTTAAAAAATACATCCCCAGGCCAACCAAGTGCACCTTTAATATTTTCAACAACCGATATTGCAAAACTCTCTACCTATCCAACGCAGCTATTTAATCAAATAAATATCCAAGAACAACCAATATGCATATGCTCGTCCACAACCCTAATTTCTTCTCAAATCCCACCTTTTTTATTTTTTTTTATATCATTTTTTTTAAAATTAAAAAAAATGGATTGGGGGGCGCCCAGGGCACCTAGGCGCCGCCCAGGCCGCTCGCCATAACCAGTCGATTCGCACAAAATCGGAGCGGCTGGGGGCCGATTGACACCTAGGCGGCGCCTAGGCGCTCGCCCAGGCCGATTTTTACAACATTGATGAAAATGCAGAGGTTTGTAAATTCTGTAATCATTCTAACTACAAGAGTAGTAGAATTAATCACCTAATCTGGTTTTATGTGCTACTTTCTGTTTTTGGATCATATTATGTTTCATTTCGTTGCATTGGATGATCGTGGACTTGTAGTATGTGATTTGTTTTATGGGATTGTACTTTGAGTCCTATGTTGGTCTGTGTATGGTTTTGCTGCGTTCTTGCCCCTGCAGTTCAGGTAAGTTCGTGCTTTGGATTTATGATTATATTGTCATATATTTGTTATTCTGTTTGGATTTGAGGCCTAAGACCCATTTAAACTGCGTGGTGGTGTTATATGTGTTGTATGTATATGTAAATTGTCTGTCGGACAGGGGAGTTGTTGTCCGATTTTCTATTGGATCAGCGGCTCCTGAGTCTCGGGGCGTGACAATTTATTTTTGGTATCAGAGCTCAGGTTTGCGATGCCTACATGTTTTTGTGAGTTTTTCGGAATTTATCTGGTACCAATTTATTTTTGGTATCAAGCCTAGGATGGGGGATACCATCGCGATTTGTGGATTTCTCGGTATTTAAATCTGATACTGAACTGGTAGGTATCAGAGCTCGGGTTTGATGTTATTCACCCGAGTATATTTCGGATCTTTAAAGTCGTTGACGCAACGTGATTGCACTTTGGGACTGGGCAACGGCAGGACCTGTTCAGGCAGAAAATAGGTAAATTGATAAAGTTAACCATTTGGTCTTGTTTGTAATACTGGTAATATTTCAACAGGTGTGACTCGGGGTGCATATGTTCCCGTGCCAAGACGTGGTCCGGGACGGCCACGTAAGAGGACTTTAGAGTCTTAGGCTTTAAAGTCACCTTAGAGTCCCACTGAGGCATAGTCTGTTAGTCATGACCAGACTCAGCAGGATATTCCGTGGGGCCAGGATATCCAGACTCAGAGGGTCCCTCCTCCGTTTTCATCAGTAGCCCCTACTATTCCTCTTGCTGTATCCGCTCCGGTATTATTCACTGTGTTAGCAGCTGTACCCCCTCCGGTACCAGTAGGATCTGCTTCGGTTTTCCCCACTGTTCTGTCGGAGACACCTGTTCCGACATATCCTACTGTCTCTTCTATGGTGGCTGCTTCGACGCATCTGGTAGTTACCTCAGTGGTACCTGTTTCGGTTATCTCTACTATTCCATCGGAGACGCCTGTACCTGCTTCGATTTATCTTACTATTCCATGAGCAGTACTGGTCCCACCTTATCCTACTAGTCCTGTAGCAGTACCGTTTCTACCTTATTCTGCAGTTCCACCGGCAGTACCGGCTCCATTCTACTCTACAGTTTCACCTGGGATGCCGACTCCAATGTATTCTACTGCTCCCCCGATTATGATTACTTCAGTATATCCCATTGCTCCGACCATGATGCAGGCCCCGGTGCCCCCTTCAGTCTCACCTACGGTAGCTTCCCTCGCATTTTCTGCATGACCTACAGTACCACACGCAGTATCCATCGCGATCCTGCCGACGGCTCCATCCATGGTCCCTGCTCCGGTATTCCCCACTGTGCCCCCTGCGGTATCTGCTTCTATAGGTGGCGTTATGGATCGAGCCTGGATTTCGATGCTGGCGGAGTCCATTAAGGGCCGGTTTGCGTTATTCCATGGAGGACCGGATCCGGCCGTGGCCCGAGCTTGGATCAGGACATTAGATCTCGTAAATGTATTATGAAGATAAATTGTCAATTATGTATTATGATCTTGTAAATGTTATTTTTAAAAATCTTATTCTCTTAGAATGATACTTGCATACATAAATTGAAAAATGCAGCACTAGTTACAGTTTAGAACCAACACAACATTCGCACAACTTATACATTGCATAGGATACACCACAAACTGCTTGAATACATAATCTGCTTGAATACACCACAACCAATACGTTTAGAGTACAATGATGCTTAATTTGCATAATTTGCGTAATTTGCATACCATAATCTGCTTGAATCTGCATTATCTTCGTATATGTTGCAACTTATACACCATAATCTTTTCACATTGTTAAAACTTATATATTGAATCTGCTCGACTCTGTTTGTTACAACTTATATGAGTTGAACAAAGCATGCTCTTTAGATTTCACAAAGCATGTGAGTGAACAAAGCATCTGTTTGCTTGAATCTGTTTGTTACAACTTATACGAGTTGAACATTGCATGCTTGAATATGTTTGTATCTGTTTGTTACAATCTGCTTGAGATCAGTAACTATGATCACAAGAACTGTTCGACTCATTAATGGGATTTGTTTCCTTTTCTAACCGGAATGAATTGTTGATGTTGTTGGATGCCTCTTAATCTGCTTGATTTTTTTTTAACTTTTTGTATGTTGTATGTATGTACGATATGAAATCGTGCTAACTAATTTATTTGTTGCAGAATGTTTTCGAACTAGCGCCACAAAGTGAGTGTTGTGATGAGTTCAGCAGCTCAAAAGTGACGAGATTTCAAAAATAAATTGACTAGCAGGTTTATTTGGCCGAATAGAAAAAATCTTGTAAAGTTGAATACTCCACCAAGTCAGTATCAGCTCCCAATAGCAGATTGAAAAGCATTTGTTGATATGAGACTGGATTCATCATGGGAGGTATATTTTATGAATTGTCATGTTTCATTTAAGAACTATTAATTTTCAAATTTGATTGAAGAATATAATGATGTAGGTTATTCACGAAAAATAAAAAGAACGGACCATGCATTGTAAATATCACCTCAGATTGTCTCGTAAGGGTTATATTGGTTTGGAGGTTGAATTGGTAAGTATGAAGCATTATTTTTAGTAATTTTTCTATGTTCGTAAGGTAATTAATTTTGGAATTGTAGAGAGAAAAGAACATAATTGCTGAAGACGAGAAAGTTGATAGATTGGTGCTTTGGCGTAAAGCCCGGGAAGACAAATCTGGCAATATAACAGATGTGGAGACGTTAGAAGTCGCCACAAAAATTGTAATGTTTAATTTTATTCAATCTTCATATTGCCTAGATAAATAAAATAATAGTTTTTAGATTGATTTGTTATGTCTCTAATTGTAGGATGACTTATTCTAAAAAAAAAAAAATCAAAGGAGAGTTTAAATCTTTTGGAGTGAATGATGTGCTAACCACTGCCTTAGGAAGCCAAGAACACTATGGAAGAGTTCGAGGTGTGGGAGGGTTCGTGAAACCTCAAGTCTTTTTAAAACTCTAAGAAAGAAGAGGGAATCGGTCTCAACAAGTGCTCAATTGGAAGAGAATAAGAGTTTAAAAGCTGAATTGGTGAAATTGAAAGCTCAACTTGCTAGTATTATGCCAGCCATTAATGCTCGAACTTATGAGACTATAGTATCCAACAAGTGCTCAGACATGAAAGATCCAAAACTGCCTGATGATGTGGAAGAAGTTTATGAGTGCGATACATCAAATATGAAGGTTCTATATTTTTTGATTTCAAGTCAAATTACTTTTTTTTTTCACATTCGTATGTTTATATATAATACTTATTGTTCTTAAAAGGGGAAAAAATGTCAGTTGGCCGTAAAGCAACGTGAAATATCAAAAGGAGGCCCAAATGTCATGATTCACCATGTTCCATTTGGGGAACATACTTTCAAAGTATCTTTTGATGTTGTCTTAGATGAAGAAGCAGAGCTTCCAATCCCAATTAAGTCTGGACCAAGAATCATCAATGATGCAATTGGAGTTATTGTTGGTTGGTCGAAAGAGTTGATAATTTTTCCAATGACAAAGGTACTTTAAGTTTTCACTTGATTTTGTGTTTGCAAATATTATATACTTTGCTTGGACAATGGTTTAGTTTAAAATACTTATATGAATATCTTAAATTGTAGAAGAAGGGGAAACCTCAATCATTTGCTCTGTTGTATGTTCTTGGTCAGCGTGATAAGTTAAAGGATATTGAAAAAACATTACTTATGACATGCAAGTATATTTATTCTCATGTTGTTAGATTGATGAATGAATAAGAGCATATACATTAAGTTTGAGGATGCTCTGTTTGGACGTCCTAAAAGCATACGATTGCTAAGAGAAGATATCCTACGCTTTATGGAGATGAGAGAGATAGGTGTCAGATAAATTTTGATTTATATGTGGTATGTTGTGTCTAACATACAATGCTTGTTTGCATATTTATATATACTTTTTTGGAACTTGTCTATATCTTGAAACATTTCTAACCGAGTTATATAAAATTTGAGTGCAGTCATCTCTACAAATATTTGAAGGACGAAGACAGAGCTGATTATAATTCATTTATGGATCCCGACTATATACCTACATGTCCATTTGGCAAAGATAGTCGTGATTTATCACAAAATATTGCTGATCAATTAAAAGCAATGTGTAGAGATAGCACTTGCCTCGTCCCATATAGCACTGGGTAATATTTTAGCTATTTATTGATTTTTACTATATACTAGTCAATGCTATATTTTCATTTTTTTTCAGGTACCATTGGATTTTGACTATCGTCAATGAAGATAAAAATATGATATATTTATTGGATTCTATGTCAAACAGAAATCGCAACGATGCATGGAAAATTATAGTGACCAAGTAGGTAGTAGGTTATGTTGATCTCGAATGCATTCACTTATTAATATGAAAAAAATTAACTTTTTTACTTTTTGAAATATAGTGGGGTCAAGATGTACAATGTCTCAAAGAGTATCTCTAAAGGATCAGATTTTAAACAATTAACATTATGTATTGTGTTTATCTATGAAGATATGAATGGATGGATTTTATAATTTGGATTCTGACCATTACATTACCTTTTCTATTTCATTATGGGGAAATCTAAAATAAAGTGGTTCTATTGAATGTGGTTATTGTGTGATTAGGTACATTAAAGAGATAGTTGAATGTGAAAATCTACAATTTGATATGGTAATATTTTTTTTATTATATGCTTTGGTTTATGATTGAGATAAACTATTACAGTTGGATGAATCTAATGCATTTTGTATTTTTGCATAAAAGTTTGCAGGAATAATCAAGAATTAATATTACCAACAATCCAAATATGATGTCAAAAGTAAATGGAGTGAATGTGTACTCATATCTAGGTGTCTAAATTGATGGTGTACTTAGGATACATATTTGTTTATTCATTATGGATTTTGAATATACTTATGGATATATATTTTGGTTATATAAACTTGTAGATTTGTGGATATGTACTTGTGCATTGATGGATTCGTTGATATATATTCATCATTTTAAATGGATAATTGTTAATCTAATTAATGCATTTAAATTATATATATATATATATATATATATATATATTGGAATAGACAAGTAATTCATTAAATTAAAATTATATTGTAATAAAATATGATTATTTATTTCAATAATAAAATTTGATTGTGAAGTAATAAAAAATAAAATACTTCATACATTTAAATTGTGATAAAGTTAAACAAAATATTTACTTCATCACAATTTAATAATTGCGAAGTCATTTCAAATCTAATACTTCTGTATCATACAAAATAATGAAGTCTTTTAAATCGATTACTGTGTCAATAAATGTATACTATGAAGTAACATAATACTACATACTTCGATAAATATAAATGCTGGCAAAGTTATAAAATATATTTGCTTCGACAATTAATGTAAACTGTAAAGTTACATATCATCTATTACTTCGTCGCATTACAAAACTATTAAAGTAACAGATATTTTTTTACTTCAACAATCAATTTAAACTTTGAAGTTATATATTATCGATTACTTCATCACTTTATAAAACCAACGAAGTAAAAGATAAGATTTTTTACTTCTGAATCGTTCCACATCTGAACTGGTTTGCCTCTTTGAACCAGTAAAAGACTTCGCTATTTTCATGGATATAACTTCGGTGATATGACTTCGTAAAATAATCCCTTATTCTTTATTGTGTCTACTTCGGTAATTATCTATCTATGACTTTGGTGAATATACGAAGAAAATTAAGGAAATTCTACTAGTGGATGTGTATGAAAACACCATATATGTTTTTAACTTTGCTTGTACCTGGCCCACAAAATCTAAAAAAGTTAATAGGTATTTATATGCAATCATTGATGAACAAGCTCCTAAAGTGGGACCAGGCCAATGAACATGCGTTGGTCCCAGGGTCAGCATCTTCGACCCCGTAGGAATCCCCTCCGAGGGTGGCGAATTGGAGGGAGAGTTGTCGGCGGGCCCAGCGGAGCCGAAGGTCCACCAAAACAATGACGCCTTGGAGTCGCCCTTGATCTCAAAAGGGGGGCCACCTGCCATCGTTGAGGAGGCTTCACGGGAAAAAGAGACGTCTTCTCTGTCTAACGTACCTTCCGCCATCCATTTGCCTGAAAAGAAATGCCGAGAGCAGTGGTCCCAACGGGATCGCCCTCTAAAGCGACTGAAGAAAGGCTTGCGCTCGGCTACCTCCGAGGATGCGGCTTCCCCGTCTCCGCTCGCTGGGACAGGATCTCCCTCCCGTCTTTGCTACGTCTCTTCCCGTTGACGATGCCACAACCCCTACGGCTGATTTTCCAACCGTTCCTCGTGGCAAGGAGGTGTCCACGGGGCTGTCCCGCTCTCACTGGAAGGCTCCCCAAGTAACGAAGAAAACGCCCGCCAGCTCCCAGGCCATCCGCATAAAGGGATTCACTGCAGAGGCATCGCCGAGCGCTTCAAGTTCAGAAGGAGACCTTCCCCACCCCAATGACATCCCCGGCCCGTTCGAGCCCCCTGCTGAGGGGACTCCCGTTCTATCGTGACAGGTGGCTGGATAAGCCCACTACCAGGCATGCTGCACAAATCCTTACTAGTGGTAAATGTCCTGATTGCGCTCTTCATTTCCTCTCAACATCCCTTTACTAGCTATTTGTGTTTGCCCCGCAAGTTGCTTCTAATTGGGCAACCATGAGCCGCCTGCTGCATCCCGGAGGGGTTACTGAGGATCTCCTGCGGCGGGTGGCAGATGCTGAGGCGAAGACTGGCCGGGCTTGTGAGGCCGGCCTCCTGCAGCTGGAGGTCAAAAAATCATATAGTGATATACAGAACTTAGAAATTGACGAAACAAATTTCTACGTGCTCGTATCAACATCCTGATTATATAAATGACCTCAAACTTGGGAAATATTTATTATTTTTTAAACATTATTTATTTGGAAAATAAAATTTTGTGGTTTTAAATTTTTTTTAAATAAATTTATCCGGTAAAATTTATGTTTAGCGTCATTTATCTCATTTATTTAACGAAATAAATTTCTACGTGATCGTATCGATAAATGACCTCAAACTTAAATCTTATATAAGATATTTTTAATTGTAATTTTCTAAATTTTATTTACTTGGAAAATATAATTTTGTGGCCTAAAATTTTTTTTCTATAAATTTATACGGTAAAATTTAAGTTTGACGTTATTTATTTCATGCTAAAATCGCTACGAGCACGTAGAAACTTATTTCATGAAATTCGGAGCTCTGTATGTTTATTTATGATTTTTCGAAGGTATTTAGGTTTTTTTAAAAAAAAATTTTAAATTTTGCGATGAATTTCAGAATTCGTCCCAAATTCTGCAACAAATTTCCAAATTCGTCGCAAATTAGGGACAAATTTTGAAATTCGTCGCAGAATTAAATATTTAAAAAATCGAAACAAATACCGTTTAATTGTCGTAGATGGACCTAGAGAACTCGGAATTTAATGAAATAAATTTCTAGATGTTCGTATTGATACCCTGATGAGCTAAACGATCACAGATATGAATTTTTGTTAATATATTTTTTTCATAGTTCATTATTTATATCAGCGATTGACTTAGTTAAAAGTTTCTAAGTGTGAAAATGTTATAAGCAATTTCATATTAATCCTTCATTGATCTCTAGAATTTTTATTGAAATTTATGTTAAAGATCGTTTATATCACGAGGACGTCGATACGAACTCGTAGTAACTTGTGTCATGTCATTCCGAGTTCTGTAGCTCAATCTGCGACATTTTGAATGTATTTCGGATTTTCTAAGTTTATGACGAATTACTAAATTCGTTCCAATTCTGCGACGAATTTGCAAATACGTTGCAAATTTTGCAACGAATTTCGAAATCCATCGCATATAATTATTTTTTAAAAAACCAAAAGAATATTAATAAATTTCATATGAGGACAAATAGAACTCCGAATTTAACGAAACGAGTTTCTACGTGCTCGTATCGATCTCCTCGTGATATAAATGACCTCAAACTTAAATTTTACATAATATATTTTTATTTGTAATTTTCTAAATTTTATTTACGTGGAAAATATATTTTTGTGGCCTTAAATTTTTTTCTATAAATTTATCCGGTAAAATTTAAGTTTGACATTATTTATTTCATGATGAAATCGCTACGAGCACGTAGAAACTTATTTCATGAAATTCGGAGCTCCGTACGTTTATTTATGATTTTTTTAAAGTATTTAGGTTTCTTTTTAAAAATTTAAAATTTTGCGACGAATTTTAGAATTCGTCCTAAATTCTGCAACGAATTTCCAAATTCGTCTCAGATTAGGGACGAATTTTGAAATTCGTCGCCGAATTAAATATTTAAAAAATCAAAACAATTACCGTTTAATTGTCGTAGATGAACTTAGAGAACTCGGAATTTAATGAAACAAGTTTCTATATGTTCGTATTGATCCCCTGATGTGCTAAACGACCACAAATATTAATTTCTGTTAATATATTTTTTTCATAGTTCATTATTTATATCGGCGATTGACTTAGTTAAAAGTTTCCAAGTCTGAAACTGTTATAAGCAATTTCATATTAATCCTTCGTTGATCCCTAGAATTTTTATTGAAATTTGTGTTCAAGATCATTTATATCACGAGGACGTCGATACGAACTCGTAGAAACTTGTGTCATGTCATTCCGAGTACTGTAGCTCAATCTGCGACATTTCGAATGTATTTAGGATTTTCCAAGTTTGCGACGAATATCTAAATTCGTCCCAATTCTGCGACGAATTTCTAAATTCGTTGTAAATTTTGCAACGAATTTCGAAATTCGTCGCAAATAATTATTTTTAATAAAACCAAAAGAATATTAATAAATTTCATATATGGACCTATAGAACTCAGAATTTAACGAAACGAGTTTCTACGTGCTCGTATCGATCTCGTCGTCATATAAATGACCTCAAACTTAAATTTTACATAATATATTTTTAATTGTAATTTTCTAAATTTTATTTACTTGGAAATATATTTTTGTGGCCTTAATTTTTTTTGCTATAAATTTATCCGGTAAAATTTAAGTTTAACGTCATTTATTTCATGATGAAATCGCTACGAGCACATAGAAACTTATTTCATGAAATTCGGAGCTTCGTACGTTTATTTATGATTTTTTGAAGGTATTTAGGTTTCTTTTAAAAATTTAAAATTTTGCGACGAACTTCAGAATTTGTACAAAATTTTGCAACGAATTTCCAAATTCGCCGCAGATTAGGGACGAATTTTGAAATTCGTCGCAGAATTAAATATTTAAAAAATCAAAACAATTACCGTTTAATTGTCGTAGATGGACCTAGAGAATTCTGAATTTAATGAAACAAATTACTATGTGTTCATATTGATCCCCTGATGAGCTAAACATCGACAAATTTAAATTTCTGTGAATATATTTTTTTTCATAGTTCATTATTTATATCAACGATTGACTTAGTTAAAAGTTTCTAAGTGTAAAATTGTTATAAGCAATTTTATATTAATCCTTCATTGTTTCCTATAATTTTTATTGAAATTTATGTTAAGATCATTTATATCACGAGAACGTCGATACGAACTCGTAGAAATCGAGTTCTGTAGCTCAATCTGCAAAATTTCGAATGTATTTCGGATTTTTCAAGTTTGCGACGAATTTCTAAATTCGTCCTAATTCTGCGACGAATTACCATATTCGTTGCTAATTTTGCAACTAATTTCGAAATTCGTCGCAAATAATTATTTTTAACAAAACCAAAAGAATATTAATAAACTTCATTTGTGGGCCTACAGAACTTGGAATTTAACGAATCGAGGTTCTACGTGCTTGTATCGATCTCCTCGTGATATAAATGACCTCCAACTGAAATTTTACATAATATATTTTTATTTGTAATTTTTTAAATTTTATTTACTTGGAAAATATAATTTTGTTGTCTTAATTTTTTTTTCTATATATTTATCCGGTAAAATTTAAGTTTGATGTCATTTATTTCATGATGAAATCGCTACGAATACGTAGAAACTTATTTCATGAAATTCGGAGCTCCGAACGTTTATTTATAATTTTTTTGAAGGTATTTAGGTTTCTTTTTTAAAATTTAAAATTTAAAATTTTGCGACGAATTTCAAAATTCGTCGCAGATTAGGGACGAATTTTGAAATTCGTCGCAGAATTAAATTTTAAAAAAACAAAACAAATACTATTTAATTGTCGTAGATGGACCTAGAGATTTCGGATTTTAATGAAACAAGTTTCTATATGTTCGTTTTGATCGCCTGATGAGCTAAACAAAAACAAATATGAATTTCTGTTAATATATTTTATTTATAGTTCGTTATTTATATCATCGATTGACTTAGTTAAAAGTTTCTAAGTCTTAAACTGTTGTAAGCAATTTCATATTAATCATCATTGATCCCTAGAATTTTTATTGAAATTTGTGCTTCAGATCATATATATCACGAGGACGTCGATAGGAACTCGTAGAAATTTGTGTCATGTTATTCCGAGTTCTGTAGCTCAATCTGCGACATTTCGAATGTATTTCGGATTTTCCAAGTTTGCGATGAATTTCTGAATTCGTTCCAATTCTGCGATGAATTTCTAAATTCGTCGCAAATAATTATTTTTACCAAAATCAAAAGAATATTAATAAATTTAATATATGGACCTACAGAACTCGGAATTTAACGAAACGAGTTTCTACGTGCTTGTATCGATATCCTCGTGATATAAATGACCTCAAACTAAAATTTTACATAATATATTTTTATTGGTAATTTTCTAAATTTTATTTACATGGAAAATATATTTTTGTGGCCTTTTTTTTTTTATAAATTTATCCGGTAAAATTTAAGTTTGACGTCATTTATTTCATGATAAAATCGCTACAAGCACGTAGAAACCTATTTCATAAAATTCGGAGCTTCGTACGTTTATTTATGATTTTTTGAAGGTATTTAGGTTTCTTTTTAAAAATTTAAAATTTTACGTTGAATTTCAGAATTTGTCCCAAATTCTGCAACGAATTTCCAAATTCGTCGCAGATTAGGGACGAATTTTGAAATTCATCGCAAAATTAAACTTTTTAAAAAATCAAAACAAATACCGTTTGATTGCAAAATAAATACCGTCCAAATTTTGTGACGAATAATATTTTTACGATAAATGAATTATTTGTTGTAAGTTTGCGACAAATTTTAAATCCGTCGCAAATTTTGCATCGATTTTGCAACGAAAAAAGTATTGTTGCAAAATTTGCGTCGAATATTCAGTTTCGTCGCAAAATTTGCAACAAATTTTTTTTTTGTTGCAAAATTTCCCTCAAATATCAATTTCGTCGTAAATTTTGCAACGATTTTGCAACGAAAAAAAATTTGTTCAAATTTTGCGTCGAATAATTATTTTTGTCGCAAAATCGCAACAAGTTTTGCAACGAAAATTTTTTGTCGCTGATAGGCGACAAAAATTGTTTCGTCGCTAAATTTGTTGCAAATTAGCATCACTACCCACTGTGACACGAGCCGAGAGATCACCGATGCCGGTTGAGTGGCCCGAATGCGGATGCGAGAAGAAGAGAAAGAAGAAGCAGCGGAGGAGACTCGTTTCCCCCTTTTTCCGTGATCTAATGAGTGGAGAGAAAAGGTAGGTTTTCAAAATGAAATGGGCTTTTATAGAAACCCCGTCCCATTTCAGCTATTCACACACGAGCCCCTATGTTTGGGTTAACTTCCTTTTCGGCCGCTAAACTTCATGTATTTTAATAGAATACGGATCTCACATGAATTATGGATAGTATTACCTATTTTAACAGATTAAGTTGATTAGTATTTTGGCAACTATAAATAATTGGTTTTGTTATTGATTTTTATTTTTCTATTGACTTTATTATTATTATTATTATTAATATTAAGTAAGATGTCTCATGAGATGATATACATGGTAAACTCAGGAGACATTAAAAGAATCAATCCATTATTTTAGAAATTTGAGATGGAAGATTTTTCAATCTTGGACTATTATAAGATCTTAACTTTGGTTTAATCATTGCTGAGTATCTCAAGATAGTATAACACACCATTTATGGGGACTTTCTAAAGGAGACGTCTTTTATGCAATGTTGTTATAAAACCATTTAACCATGTAGATCAAGAGTATCTTGCAGAGATTCTAGAGGATCTAGAAGTGGATCCTATAGATAATCCTAAAACTCGTCTACCTGATATCGACCTAACTAAGTTCAGGATGAAATGGATTGTGTTGACTACTGTACTATTGTTGTCATAATGGGAGTGCTGCTAGTTGATTTAGTTTATAAGAGTGTTGTAAATAGTGTCATTATGTATGAACAGTATTATTTTATAAAAAATTTGTGTTAATAAATTATGAAAATATTGTGTTAACGAACTTATTTACTGTTGTGTTAACAAATTAATTTGCAAAAAAAGTTGTGTTATCGATCTTAAAAGAAATATTAGTTCATTTAAATAATGATTCACTACAAAAAAACAATTTTTTTGGGACGAAAGTTAGCAACGAATATTTTTTGTTGCAGATTTGCGACAAAAGTTGCAACGAAAAAAATATTCGTCTCAAATTAGCAACAAATTTGGCAACAAAAAATATTTGTCGCAATTTAGCGTCAAAAACATTTTCGTTGCCAAATTTGTTGCAATTTGGCAACAAATTTCACGACGAATAATATATTCATTGCAGATTTGCAACGAACCTATTATCGTCGCAAAAATGCAACGAATTTAGCAACAAATATTTGTCGTTGGACATTTGCAACGAATTAATTCGTCGCAATATTGCAACGAAATACAATTGTTGCAAATCTCCAACGAATTTTGCAACGAAAAATATTTTATTGTTCGTTGCGAATTTGGTATGAAATTTGCAACGAAATTTTAAAGGTCCTGTATTTTTTTTTTAATCTGATTTTTGCAACGAATTTTATTTTTGTTGCAGATTTACAGCGAAATCTGCAACGAAAATTTTCGTTGCAGATTTGCAACGAAAATTTTAGTTGCTGATCTGCAACGAAAACGTTTCGTTGCAGATTTGCAACGAAAACTAATATCGTAGAAGGCCCTACGAAGGTCGATCGAGACGAAATGAGTTTCTATGAGTCCGTATCGATGTTCCGATCGAACTAGCGGCCTCAAACATAAATTTTACTGAATAAATTAATTTTCATATTTAAAATTATAGGTAGGTCAAGAAGTTAGAAAAAAGGATTAAGGTTAGAAGTATAAGATTATTTTATATTAGGAAATTTGATATTCAGTGAATCTCTATCAAAAATCGCATTCGAGGTCGTCAACGTGATCATGATATTGTCACGGTCCCATAGGAACTTGTTTTTTTGAAATCCGAGCTTTGTAGGGCGATCTATGAATTTTTGAAGGTCCTCTATGTTTTAAAAAAAAAACCAGAATTTTGCAACGAAATTTTTTCGTTGCAGATTTGCAACGAACAGGTTTATTTGTTGCAGATTTGCAACGAAATCTGCAACGAATCCTAAATTCGTTGCTAATCTGCAACGAAAATCAAATTCGTTGTAGATTTTTTTTTTTTGCAAGACTTATAAAATATCGTAGAAGACCCTACAGAGGTCGGATCGAGACGAAACGAGTTTCTAAGTCCATATCGACTTCCCGATCGAACTACCGGCCTCAAAAAAAATTTTACTGAATAAATTATTTTTCGTATTTAAATTTATAGGTAGGTTAAGAAGTTAGAAAAAAAGATGATCGTCACGGTCCCATAGAAACTTATTTTTTTAAAATCCGAGGTTCGTAGGGCGATATATGAATTTTTGAAGGACCTCTATTTTTTAAAAAAAAATAGAATTTTGCAACGAAATTTTTTCGTTGCTGATTTATAGAGACTTTTACTCGCACGTTCCAGAAAAAAGATAAGACTTGGAGCGGAGATAGAGCAAAAGCAATGAAGGTTTGAATAAATTGCAAATTTAAGCAGTTAGACTATTTTACATTAATTGCTACTAATGTTGTTTGACTCTTTCACACTCATTTGCATATGTGCTTTGCCATTTCTAATAGTTGATTAGATAAAATATTACCCTAAGGTTGTGGGTTCATTGATGCATTGTGCAAGCATATTGCCTGAGAATGTTAGTTTGATTTATTAAGTGGACATTGGTTGCCTCCCAAGGATATAGAGTACACTAAATAAATTGCTACTAATGCTAGCAACATAAGTACGAAGTAGGGTTTTTGTTTCACAGTCGTTTTAAGCAGTTAGACTGTTTTATTATAATTTATTTAATTTTTTTTAATTATAATGCAGGAAAAATATGATGAACTAGAGGAGTTACAGAGAAGCTTAAATGCTAGTGAGAATTTTGAGGGATCTGAGTCGTCAGTCGGCAATAATTTCAATTTATGGTTGCAGGCCAGTGGGGGGCCTAATGTGGGAGGAAGAATATTAGGAATGTGTTCATTAAGCAGAACCAAAGCATTGCCTCATAATTCGACTTCGTACTCACCACAAGTCAACACACAGATCCATAGCTTGACTGAGGAAGTTGCTCATTTAAAGGGCATAATATCAGAAAGGGATCGACAAATGGAAGAAAGAGATCGACGAATGGAAAATATGATGCGTCAACAAAATATGATCATGGAATATTTTAAATTACATTCAGTTCCATTTCAGAATCCTCCAAATTTTGGTGATGATGATGGCGATGATGGAGGTGATGGTGCTGCGTGATTTTCTTTGGTAAGAAGATTTGTTATTAGATTATTTTTTTACTATTTTTTAATATAATTAAATATTTACTACTGTCGTTTATAAATGATTAGCTAGCTAGTTGTAATATTACAACTTGTAGAGAGCCTACTTTAGTTTTCTAGGAAAGGTGTAATCAAGGTTTAGGTGGGCATCTGTTGCTTTTGGTGCTGGTGCTGGGATTGGATCGGCATATAGCGAATGCTCTTACATTCGTGAGGGTTATTTGCCAAAATGGCCATCCTATAAGGTTTCAACTATTTCTGCCTTCTATATAACGATCTTTTAACTTTTTGTCCCTTTCTGTTAACACATCTCTTGTGGAACTATGATCTATGTTCTTAGTTTTCGTTCATCCAGTATGAAATGAGGCTGCTTTCTGGTCAGTAGCTGAATAAAGTCAATTAGCATCTGTTGCTTTTGTGTTATATGCTTCTTGCTTTTGTTTTATTTACTGCACTTAAACCTTACTATGAAAATTGTTACGATCCATTTAAGGTGAGGATTTCTTATAATTTCTTAGGATAACTGTCATAGGCTAACAAAGTTCTCCATTTTCTTCCCATTTGGGCTTGTGCATAATTCCAATGGTTTCTACTTTCTTCTTTTTTTTCATGATTCTAGAATTTATCATGTTCTACATACGCCAGAATCAAAGATTATTCAACTTCCATAGAAGATGCATCAGATATCTCAGTAGAAGTAGAACAAGGCAGCAAGTTATCAAGTAGTATAAGTTCATTTACCAACCTCAAAAACTGATCTTGATGCAGTCTCCATGGTGTGTGATCCATCAATTTCTCCATGAACTCATCCACTCACAATCATTGAATTAAAATTTCTATCACAAGCATTCTGTAATGGGATCACTTGTATGAGTTAGATAAATACTTGACACTGGTTGGTAGCTATGCTGATAAGTTTCTCTGCTTGCGGATTTTGGAAGTATAGTAATGTGGTGCAAATTGAGCTATAGACTTTGTGATCTGAAACTTATAGCCTCATTCTTTATGAAGCTAATGTGAAACCTAGTAGTTGGTTTTGTATACTATCGTGCAATACGGTTAAAGAAAATGAGAACTGGATTTATATAGAATTGGGGCATCAGATGATAAGTTATTTGGCCTTACTATCCATTTTTCCCTTTTGGATTAAGGGTGTAGGTGAGAGGCAATTATTTTGTTGCATTATTTTTCATTCTATAGTTTTTTCTTTGACATACTGTTGAGTCCAACATACTGTTGAAGTATTAATTGGTTCCAAATTCTAACAAAATCACTGCTGATTCCAATTGGTTTTGGACAAATCTACCTTGAAATGAATTTATTATGAGTTTGTGATCGACACCAGCTGACCAGCCTCATTTGACATATGTGGAATGATTCGTATGCGAAATAGTCTGTAGCTCTGTCAAATTGGCAGTAGGAAAGTTATGGCAATTCTTATTTTTATGTTTTAATACAACTGTTAAATCAAATTTGGGATTAACGTGCATTTCTTATTCTAGTTGCACTTTAATGTTTTCTCATTATATGTAGACTTTAGTTTACTTCCTAGGCTATGCTACTCTCCTAGTTTTTGATTGAAGCTATGACCTTATAGATGATATACATCCATTTCTTTATACCTTGTGAGCATGGATGGATTCATTTAGGTTGTCCGTGGCGGCACAGTTCTTTTTATTACTCGAATTTTACTTTGTGGATTATCTTCTTTGAACACTCTACCTCTTGTAGATGCGAGCATGATATTCTGTTGTAGACATCTAATATTATGAATGTTGGAATCAGTTAAGGAACTTCAAATATAAAGCCCTCAGTCATCACAATGAAGCAGCATGTTTTCTTATATGACCACTCAGGAAAACTTCTTTTTGCTATAGGTTGTCCAATGGGACCTGAGCATCAACTAAACTATATGCTACGAAATTACGGTAAGAGGTCAAGTCTGTTATGACTTGTGAGTAAATTACTTTTAGCTGCTATAGCTTCTTTTTGCTACTTATAGCTGCTATATGCTACTTATAGTTTTTTTTTGAATTTTTGATACAGGGAAGCATCCATGGAGAGATCTAGAAGGGATGTGTATGCTTTTGATTTCATTATGTTGGCATCTGTGGTATTGATGTATCATACACTTGTATATTGTAATTTGGATCGTACAGTGGTGTTTACTGATACTATGCTTATGGTATGTATTAATGTAGTTGAATGTTTTTATTAGGATGTTTAAATGTTTTATTTGGTGTTTGTTGGTACTACTTTTTGAATGTATTTGTATTTGAATGCTTATCTGATGTATAAAAAATATTTGAAAATATTTGAATGTTTTTGTACTTTTTGAATGTTTTATTTGAATGCTTATCTGTTGGAAGTTATCTCATGTATAAAAAATATTTGAAAAAAATTATTTTTTAAATATTTTTAAAAATTGCGACGAATTTTGCAACAAATAAATTTCGTTGCAAACATATCGTAAATCTGCGATCTGCGATCAAAATATTTTCGTTGCAAAATTTGTTGGAAATCTTTAACGAACAAAATTCGTTGGAAATCTCCAACGAAATAAATTCGATGGAAATCTACGACGACTTTTATTCGTTGTAGATTTGCAACAAAAAATAATCGTTGCAAAATTCGTTGGAAATCTCCAACGAAAAAAATACGTTGCCGAACCGTTGGAAATCTGTAACGAATTTTATTCGTTGCAGATTTTCGACAAACAATAATCGTTGCAGAATTCGTTGCAGATTTGCGATAAAAAATAATCATTGCAGAATTCGTGACAGATCTGTAATGAATGAATTCGTCGCTGAATTCGTTGTAGATTCATAATAAATTCGTAGATTTGTAAGAAAAAAAAATATAACTATGTTTGTTGCAAATCTGCGACGAAAAAAAAAATCGTCCCAAATTTCGTTGTAGATTGGCAACAAATTTAATTTGTCGCAAATTTGCAACAAAAGTTTGTCGTCCCAAATTTCGTTGCTAATTGCCGACGAAGAAAGATCGTTGCAGATTGGCAACGAATTTCTTTTGTTGCTGATCTGCAACGAATTATTTTTGTCGTAAATTTGCAACAAAAATTGTTTGTCGCAAAATTCGTTGCAGATTTGCAACAAATTTTTCTTAGTTAGACCCCAAATTTGGCGACGAGAATTTTGCAACGAAAATATTTTCGTTGCTAAATTCGTCACCAAATAAATTTTGCAACGAATTTTGAAAAAAAATTCGTTGCAAATTTTGTTGCAAATTCCGTATTTAATTGTAGTGATTTCATATTATAAATTATTCAGTACTTAATAATTAATTCATTTGACGAGATGTGTGTGATATAATTAGAGCTATTCAATGGACTAATCCGTATGAAACGGGTCAAGCCGTGGCGAGCCGATCATTTGGCTAGTGAGGTGAGATGGGCTGATCCGTCATCTTAGCGGGTTGAGAAATCTCCAACCCAATTTAAGAGAGGCAGGTTCGGTGGCTAACCCATGGGTCCAAAAAAAAATTATTTAGAAAAGATTAAAATCTGGTTATTCTAAATCCAATCAAATATATTGGGATGAGAAATGTTCACTTACTATTTTAATTTGTTAAATTAGTTGTATATGATGTCTTCCAAATCACAATTTCAAGGTAACTCATTTATCATTTGTTTTTCCTCAACTCGCGGATTAACCCAAGCACATTGCGAGCTGACCCGTGCGGGTTGCAAGCCTAGGCGGGTTAGTCTGCTTAAACCTACCTTTAAATGGGTTCATAGAATTTCTATTAAATTCGCTTAAATTGTTTGGCGGGTCGGATCAACCCAATAAACCCGACTCAAATTTACAACTCTAGATATAATCGATCAATATTGATTAGATTGGATCATATAAATGATTAGTGAAAATGCCATTTCTACTTGATTTTTTAAACAACTCAAATTTTTTCATTGAATCAATTATTAATTATATACATACAAATTATATGGAATAACTAATCAATTATCAATTATTAATTATATATATACAAATTATTTGTAATACATTATGGCTACTAAAAATATCATAGTCGAACTTAGTAAGGAAGAGAAACTATTTGGGAATAACTATAAAATATAACATCTCAAGATATAAATTTGTTTTAGGAACAAGTTCTAAAAGCTGTAAATCGATATTTGGAATAACTTGTTGATGGTTTTACAATACAGTAGAAATGTGATTTTGATACTTATAAAGGATGGAAGAAAAAGAATTCTATTACTAAAAGTATATTGATTATTGGTTTGTGGATTTTGTATTAGCTTTATTGATTTTAATTTCGAATGACAGATTATATATAATATGACTTGTCGTAATGTGCGATGAAAGAGCTAAGGGAAACTAACTCGGGGATAGTGTACAATCCTGTTTATGGAGTTTATAATATAAAATACGACATTTAAATTTCAAGGGTTAAATTAGGAAAAATACGACATCTAAGTCTCGACTCTATCTTCTCCAAGTCCCGATCGTACCTCCATGCGTCTGACGCATCTCCTCATCGCTCAATCCAACATCGCTCGACGTCGTCGACCTCTCTCCGGCGACGATCTATTTGCGTCTCCTTGTGTGTCCTCGCTGCCTGGGCTGTTCACCGGTTAGACACACACTCTATAGCCGTCCCTTTTCATCGCCTTGTCATCGACACCTTCAGCCTCTCTAGTCCGGCCACGGGATTTGCCTATGGTCCCTATTGGCCATCTATCACGATCGCTTGCTTTGGCCCATGACCTAACCTGTCGAGCTACCATTGCTGCCTCCTTGTCTTTCCGATTGATCCAACATTGGACATCCGCTGATAGGGAAGGTGGATTTTGGATCGAAGAAGGATCATAGTGAAGGATCCTCATCCACATGTGATTGCTGATTTCACCGGATCGGAGCAGAGGAGGGAAGGAGGCTTGCGTTCGTGCCATGAGGTAAGAGTTGTATTCGTTCAGTATGTTGGATATTATTTTTATTATCTCTATTAGGTGGGCTTATTTGTAAGTTGCACAAGTAAATACAATCTGAGCCCTTAAAGTGATCTAACTTATGTTTATTGGGTTTCGGATTATTGGATGCGGGTTCAATGTATAGAACCCTTTAGACCAATCTGTTATTATCTATGGGCTGATAACAGATTGGATTGCTATATAAAGGAGAGGTCCCCAAGGGTTTAGGTGATTTTGTGACCTAGTTTCTTGTTCCCCATTGACAAGAAACTTTACGGCGCCGTCAAACCTAAGTCTCTTGGAAGATTCTCCTTCTTTCTTCCGCTGCATCTTCTTCCACAGGGATCAAGCCGACGACGCTACGACAAAGGACGATGGCTCTTCAATCAGGTTCCTTGTCATTCAGTTTATATCTTATATTTTGTTATGTCATAATTCGATGAAACAATAGATCCGTGTTTATATGTCTTGTGTTTTCTCTTTCGAATTCTTATTTTGTTTCTAGAATTCATGTGGTTAGGAGAAACCCCAAGTTCTATCAATTGGTATCAGAGCGATGGCTTTGTTTCTTCGTTTTTCTGCCGATAAAGTTTAAGTTTTTTTTCATCGATTTATTGTATGTATGCTAGATTAAGTTTTCCTAGTATAATACAATTTTTATCGTCGAAAATCATGTAAAAGAAAAATTCTAGGATAGACTTGTTTTCTAAGTTTTTCATATTTTATGTGAAAAATGAAAAACGTCGGAAAAAAAAAACCGTCAGGTTTAACCTAATTTTTAGATTAAATTATGATGGTTTAATCGATTGACTTGGTCAATCAATCGATTAGCAAGTCTAAAATTATGAACAGAATAAATTTAATTTAATTGATTGTACAAATTTATTTTAATCGATTATTATCTTAAATTTGTGATAAGATGAATTAGGAATTATATCATTTAAAATTTTTTGTTTTTTTGTACAATGGATGAAAAGTTCTTTCATAGGAAATAATTTTTTTTTCTCTTTCGCGTTAAAAGAAAAAAAAACAAAAACTGTTTCAATTAAAAAAAAAACCACGTGAACGGTAAATGAAAAGAAATGGTTTTACGTATATAATAATATTATAATATATATATACGGTTTACTGTTTAGTATATATATATATATATATATATTATATAATATATATATATTATACAATACGTAAAACATATAAATATTATAATATATATATATATAAAACTGATGCATTAAATTTTTTTTTGCAAATGATTTTGAATTAAATAATATTATTTAATATTATTTAATTATAGAATCATAAAGAAACTCTAATTTTTAAAGGAGGGTTCTATATTTGATATAGTCGTATATATTAAGCTTTTAGATCGATTAGGATAATCAATTGGATCATACCATTTGACTACCATACAGTGTCAATCAATTAATGAGCTTAATTTTGAGGTATCAAGACTAATAAAGAAATTATCTGTTCAACTAAATATCTAGAATTTTCTTGAGTCTATCTATACAATGCGTCGGCCCAAAGGAAGACACATTGTGTGGCCAATTAAAAGTTGAGTTACATCAGAGAGTACCACTAACAAATTGTATTTTAATCTACACTAAAATACAATGTTGTATTTGGTATCTCATAAGGAGCTCATTTAAATGCATTTAAAATTTTATTTATTTGCATAATTTTATTTCATATATATATATATATATATATATGTTCTTGGCTTTAGTTAAATCGTGAGCTTAAATAATTTTTTTTTCAGTGCAATCTGTAACTGCCAACATTAATAACATCCCAACATTAACTGGTTCGAATTTTGCTGAATGGAAAGAATACGTGATCGTAGTTTTAGGCTGCATGGACTTGGACTATGCATTAAGGAATGATCGTCTCGTACCTTTGACCAGTGCTAGCACTATAGAGCAGAGGGCTGAATTTCAGCTGTGGGAGAGATCAAATCGCATGAGTCTAAGCATCATGAAGCTTTCCATACCGGCACAAATAAAGGGCTCAATAACAGAGAGTGAAGATGCTAGGAGTTTCCTTAACCAACTGGCAGACCGATTTACCTCAAATGAAAAAGGTCGAGACTACCACACTTCTTACGAAGTTGGTAACCATGCGGTATAGTGGTAAAGGAAACATAAGGGAATACATTATAGAGACATCTGAAAGTGCTCACTTAGCATTTGATTCTCAAAGTACGAGCAAGAAGCGAAAGAGGATCAATAACAATGGAAAAGGAAAGCAAACTGCAGATTCTGGAGACAAACTTCTCAACTTTGTTAGTTCAGAAGACAATTTAGCTATTGTACCCACTGACACTTGGTGGATAGATACTGGTGCTACTATTCACATAAGTGTCACTATGCAGGGTTGTCTTAGGAGCCGACTTCCGCTTGATGGTGAAAGATACATCTATACGGGGAATGGAAAGAAGTCTGTAGTCGAGTATATTGGTGTTTTTAGGCTTTATTTAGGAACTGGTATCTATTTGGATTTGGAAAATACATTCATTGTACCATCTTTCAGACGAAACTTAATTTCAATTTCTTGTTTGGACAAATCAGGTTATTCTTGTTCATTTGGAAATGAAATGTTTAGTATTTTCTTTAATTCAATTTTGGTTGGTAATGGTTCCTTGGTTGATAAGCTTTATAAATTAAACACCTTTACTCCTACGACTGACAACGTGATAATGCATAGTGTAGGTACGAAACGTAAATTGACCAACGAGAATTCTTCTATGTTGTGGCATAGGCGTTTAGGACATATATCCAAACAACGCCTAGAAAGGTTAATGTCACATGGAATTCTTGATTCCCTTGACATGTCAGACTTTGATGTCTGCATAGAGTGTGTTAAGGGGAAGACAACTAACAAAAGAAACAAAGGGGCTAGCCGTTGTAGTGACGTTTTGGAGCTAATACATACGGACATTTGTGGACCATTCCCTAAGGCATCTTGGAATGGACACACATATTTTATTAGCTTCATAGACGACTATTCTAAATTTGGCTACTTGTACCTTATTTATGAGAAGTCGCAATCTTTGGACATGTTCAAAATTTTAAAAGTCGAAGTTGAACTTCAACTAGGTAAGAAAATTAAAGCCGTCCGATCCGACCGTGGAGGAGAATATTACGATCGATATGATGGATCAGGTGAACAACGTCCAGGACCTTTTGCAAATTATCTTGCTGAGGTGTGGGATTGTGCCTCAGTATACCATGCCTGGTACACCCAGTCAGAATGGTGTAGCTGAGCGTCGCAATCGAACCCTAAAAGACATGGTGAGAAGTATGATGACTTTCACTTCTCTACCGGAGTCTTTGTGGGGTGAGGCACTCAAGACTGCAGTTTACCTTCTCAATAGAGTACCTAGTAAAACAGTAACTAAAACCCCATTCGAGATGTGGACGGGTAGAATGCCTAGCATTAGGCATTTACACGTCTGAGGTTGTCCAGCTGAGGCTAGGCCTTACAAGCCTAATGAAAAGAAACTGTGAAACTGGACTCGAGAACTGTTAGCTGCAATTTTGTAGGTTACTCTGAGAGATCAAAGGGGTATAAATTTTATGATCCATCTAATAGATCTTTCTTCGAAACGGGAAATGCCAAGTTTATTGAGGACAGTGAGAGTGATAAAATCAGGGAAGTATCTTTTGAGGAAAGCGTTGGCAATCCTCTTATGGTCACTACTAGTGCAATCAGTAGTGGTATGGTTACCATACCACACATTATGGATATTGCACATCCAGTGAGCATAGTAAACCAAGATATTCCCATGACATCTCCAATGCAGTTGGAGGAGCCTACCACAGAAATTGAAGTATTGCCTCATATTGATGAGCAAATACCTCAACCACCTCAAACACAAGTGTCCTTAAGGCGATCCACAAGGGAACGGAGAAGCACGAATTCTCGTGATTATGTTTATCTCCAAGAGCATGAGTTTGATATAGGGTTGGAAAGTGATCCTACATCTTTCCAAGAAGTCAAACAATGCTCTAACCCTGAAAGGTGGATTAACGCCATGCAAGAAGAGTTGAAGTCTATGACAGACAATGACGTTTGGGAACTTGTCGAATTGCTTGAAGGTTCGGAACCCGTTGGTTGTAAATGGATATTTAAAACCAAGCGAGATTCGAAGGGCAATATCGAAAGGTATAAGGCTCGTCTTGTTGCCAAGGGATTCACTCAAAAGGAAAACATTGATAATAAGGAGACTTTCTCACCTGTGTCGACGAAAGACTCCCTTAGGGTAATCATGGCACTTGTAGCTCATTTTGATTTGGAGCTACATCAAATGGACGTAAAGACTGCATTCCTCAATGGAGACATAGAGGAGTCTATATATATGGTGCAACCGGAGAACTTTGAGTCCTCAGACTCAAAGCACCTAGTATGTAGATTAAAGAAGTCCATTTATGGTTTAAAGCAGGCATCCCGTCAATGGTACCGGAAATTTGATCAAGTGGTTACCTCATTTGGATTTAGAGAGAACCCCGTTGATCAGTGCATATATGTCAAGTTCAGTGGGAGCAAGTTTGTTATACTTGTTTTGTACGTGGATGATATATTGCTTGCGAGCAATAATAAGGGTTTACTGCATGAAACCAAGTCATTTCTATTTGGTAAATTTGAAATGAAAGATCTTGGTGAAGCATCTTTTGTTCTAGGCATTCAGATCTGTCGTGATCGATCAAGAGACATTCTTGGACTTTCACAACAAGCCTATATTGAGAAGGTGCTTATAAGGTATGGCATGCAGAATTGTACACCTGGTGACACACCTGTCTCAAGAGGTGACAAGTTCAGTTTGCAGCAGTGTCCACGACTTGAACTTGAAATAAAGGAGATGGAACAATTCCCATATGCATCAGCAGTGGGAAGTCTCATGTATGCACAAGTTTGCACTCGACCAGATATAACATTTGTAGTTGGGATGTTAGGCAGATATGTTAATAACTCGGGACCGTCGCACTGGAAAGCAATTAAAAGAGTGATGCGGTATTTGCAAAGAACTAAAAGACACATGCTCACGTATCGGAGGTCAGATCATCTGGAGGTAATTGGTTATTCAGACTCCGATTTTGCTGGATGCTTAGATAGCAGGAGGTCCACTTTACACTATATCTTCATGCTTGCTGGAGGGGCTATTTCTTGGAAGAGCATCAAGCAGACGCTAGTAGCTACTTCTACTATGGAGGCAGAATTGGTAGCATACTATGAAGCATCCAATCACGGGATTTGGCTGTGGAACTTCATCACGGGATTTGGCTGTGGAGGCATTGACAGGCCACTGAGGATCTACTGTGATAATAAAGCTGCAGAACTTTATGCCAAGAACAACCGCAGTTCGTCGAAGTCCAAGCACATCGACATTAAGTTTCTAGCGGTTAAAGAGAGAGTTCAGAGTCGTCAGATCATTTTAGAGCACATCAGCACAGATTCCATGTTGGCCGATCCACTTACCAAAGGCTTGGTGCCCAAGGTGTTTCATGCGCATGTTGTGGATATGGGAGTTCTTCTTATGGAAGAAGAACTCATCTAGTGGGAGTCTGTATTTATTTTATTGCTCTATGTTAATAAAGACAAACATTTTATTTTGATTATTGTACGTACCTAAAGTTCAAAAATAATAATGGGAATTCATATGTTTGTTTGACGCTCTGAATACGATATCATAATTTACTACTGCTGTTTAGCATTTGGTGTTTGTAAATATGATACAGATTCCTTTTGGAATCATAAAGTTTAGATCATGATTTGCTGTTGCAGTTAAGCATAAGGTGTTTGCAAATATGATCAGACTCTTTTGAGTCGCTTTGGACCAGTTGAAAATTGACATGTACTGATCACATTTCATGTAATTTCAACTCTATACATCCGCATCTTAATCAATGTCGTTAATGACATTGGTATTGTGATTACTGTTGGGGCTTGTTACGATCATATACAGTAGCTATGACCTCTTTATTCCTATACCAATGAAGTTAATGGACCAGATTGTTTAAAGGGGTATTTTGTACCCATAAAGTTTGATATCAACTAAAGTTTTGCTTGTATTTACTATACAACTCACATATAGCCCAAGTGGGAGTTTGTTGGATGTTATTTTTATTATCTCTATTAGGTGGGCTTATTTGTAAGTTGCACAAGTAAATACAATCTGAGCCCTTAAAGTGATCTAACTTATGTTTATTGGGTTTCGGATTATTAGATGCGGGTTCAATGTATAGAACCCTTTAGACCAATCTGTTATTATCTATGGGCTGATAACAGATTGGATTGCTATATAAAGGAGAGGTCCCCAAGGGTTTAGGTGATTTTGTGACCTAGTTTCTTGTTCCCCATTGACAAGAAACTTTACGGCGCCGTCAAACCTAAGCCTCTTGGAAGATTCTCCTTCTTTCTTCCGCTGCATCTTCTTCCACAGGGATCAAGCCGACGACGCTACGACAAAGGACGATGGCTCTTCAATCAGGTTCCTTGTCATTCAGTTTATATCTTATATTTTGTTATGTCATAATTCGATGAAACAATAGATCCGTGTTTATATGTCTTGTGTTTTCTCTTTCGAATTCTTATTTTGTTTCTAGAATTCATGTGGTTAGGAGAAACCCCATGTTCTATCACAGTAATGATCTTGATGATACTTTTGGATCGATTGGTGTTGTTGTAGCTGTATCTACATTACTATTTTCTCTTAGGAATTCTGTTTGAAATCAAATTTTGGTTAGCTGTGGTTCTTGATGCTTTGAGCTGTGGAATCCTGTTGAAGGTTAGTTGATTGTTCTATTGTTTTTCGAATTTTTTGCCGTGAGATATTTTTTGGGGTTTTGATCTAGGTACTTGTAGATGTGTTCTTTGTTTCCTCTCATGATGCTCGGTATTAGGTTTTGGGAGTGGATCACTACATAGACTTTCTATTCTGAGTTAGATTTTTTGGTTTGAGATGGTTCGATTCCTCCTTGTGTTGTAAGCTATTAGAGGGAGAGGGGGTTTTGTGGTAGGATGTTTGAATCTCAATTTGGTTTGGAATTGTGTCGTGGTGTTCATTTGGGAAGTTTGACTTGGGTGGGTTGGATTGTTCTGCACATAGAATTTGGATTTAATCTTATTGTTGGGTAGGTGTTTAGTTTGATTTTGGCTTGGGATTAGGTTGTGTTATACTTAGCTATTTGACGTTCGTATAAGTAGCTAAGTTATACATTTGATACAAGACATTGATTTGAGCTAGTACGGACACCGGGCCATGAGGAGGTTTTCTTCACGACACAAACTTCACTCTTAAAGCGGGTAATTCTGACTTAATTCCTTATTTTGATTTTGTATGCATGACTTGTTGATATGGTGGTAGTAGGTTATTATCTTTATCATACGTTTGATTATTCTACTTAATGCTTAATTGCTTAAACTTGTGATAATTATGTTTACATATATATAATTTCACTTGGATACTCTTACTCTATAAAGTACACACATATGAATGTGTACTTAGGTATGATTGTGTGTCACATTATGCATGATATGGAATTGACCTCTAGTTGTACTTTTACCTGCTTACTTAGTTGCATTGTAGTTATGTTATGATACATGTTTCCAACCTGTGCATGTTATACTGCGATATGGATAGTTGATTGGTAGGTGTTGCATTGATTAGTGTCCTGCACTATCCTTGCATAGTTGCATTAGCCGTCGACTCTTCGGCTCCCTTGTGGTTGAGACGGGTCATTATTCATATAGGATCTGCCCACACAGTCACTTTTGGGTTGGTGGTTATCAGAGTGTGGGCAGTTTACCACTTTCATGACACTCTCAACCGCTCAGGAGTAGTGGTAGATCGAAGAATTATGTATTCGGTGGATCCCGTCTCGAGCGGGTGATATGAGGGGATGAGAGTGGTGCTTCCTCGTATAACTCATGGTAGGAGGGTAGTCCTCGCCCAACATCTTGTCCACTCGGTCACTTCGGGACAGTGGCGGTAGAGTGCATACAGTTATCACAACCCAGCCCACTCGACCGTTTGCATATAACATGCGACAGTAACTTGACTGGCTTTAGGGGGTGACACATTACATTGTACCATGTGCATGTGATGAATGATTGCATTTGATTGAGCTATGATTGCTGCATATGTCTGACCTGCACATATAGGAGATATATATGATTTTATGACTTTGCATTGGCTCGTGCGATATGAGCTTACCTGTGGAGGAGATTATCATTGCTCGTGTGGTACGAGTATACTCGTGGAGGAGATTATATGAGCTTCCCCATGGAGAGTTTCAATTTTCATGGTTTATGATCTTATCACCCCGAGGGATTGGTGGACTCTAGTATGTATATTGCATACAGTATTTTAGTCATGTTCTGATATCGTTATGAGACTGTATATGCTTTTTTTTATACTGCTTGTATAGCTTTTTAACGTTATGGATATTTTATCTCTATACCTGCTGAGTTCACTTGGACTCACTCCCGATAATTATGTTTTCTGTTTCTAGGATGACATACTTGGAGTTACCAGGAGAGGCTCGACAGTCAGTCCTTACCCGTCAACGACTTCATTTTAATTTCTTTTTGGTATTCTTGTGGTGATGGTGAATTTTCCTTTCTGGTGTTGTGCACTTGTCTTTTCTTTTGTGGTTGTGCACTTTGTATGCTCTGGAGGAGTTTGTGGTGTATTTTTGTGATGTAAGTCGTGTCGACACGTGCATTTGTATGTTGTGATCCATTTGTATGTCGTGTCGACCCGATTGGGAATGTCCCAATCAACAATGGGGAAAACCCAGAGAAGTTTATTGGGTTGAACTTCAAGAGGTGGCAGCAGAAGATGCTCTTCTACCAGAGCACGCTCAATCTGGCTCAGTTCTTGACTGAGGACCCTCCCAAGCATGCTGAGGTTGCTGAAGTGGAGGCTTAGACTCATTCTAAGTACTTATACCGAAACTATATCCTGAACTGCCTGACCGACTCGCTGTATGTTGTGTACATCACAAAAAGAACGACTAAGGAGCTGTGGGAGTCCTTGAACAAGAAATATAAGACGGAGGATGCAAGTGTTGGGTTCTCCCGGCACAAAACATTAAAAACGCAGCGGAAACAAGAACCCACGAGCGATCCATGCGAAAGAAAACTCGTACAAAGCTATCTATCTAATAGATTTATCTACTGTTTATACTTTTAAAGCGTGCCCATCGGTTATCCCGCTCGTCCAAGATGCGCCGGATCTCTTGCACGTTCAAGCGTCCGTGCCTCTATTCGTATCCACACGGACACAATCTCTCAACTTCGGGAGAACTATCTTAGTTGTGATAGCAACTTGAGGTAGCTCGAAAACACCAAGAACCTTACAGTAAGGTTTCAGCCAAGAGTGGAGGTGTTAAATCCGACACTTTTGACTAGGTCCCGGTAATTTCCGGAGGATTACCGGATAGGTTCCAGGGTCTCCGAGTCCTTGGACACAAATTAGGGACCAAAATGTTATAAAACAAATAGTTACAAGGACTATCATGTAATTAAGTTTAAAAGCAGGGGCAGCCGTGCGATTTGACTGAAACTGCTGGACTAAATTGAAAAATGGCACCTTAAGAGCCGATTAGGGCTCACTACTTGGCCGCATTCGCTTCCTCCACAGCTGATTGTTGCTTCCTCTCTTGCTCGCTGCCCTAGCTTGAACCCGACGCCCGACCCCCTTCCTTCCACTGCCTTTCTTTCTCTTCTCCTCCGCGAACCCTAGCTGCGCTCCTCTCGATCCTCTCTGCACCTCATCTCCCTCACGAACGACAGCCAGCCACCTCTGTCGCCCTCATCGATCGAAGTTGTATCCTGGTATTCCTTCCTTCCGCACAAGAGGGCTTCGCCTCAACTCGAGCTTGGACGATCTGTGTGCTCTCTAGTTGTCGATCGTGGGGCAGTGGTAGTGGGCGGTGGGTTGTGGATCATCGATCACTGATTGGACTTCTCCTAAGGTATGTTCTCCCCTTTTTTGTTCGAGAACGATTTGGTTTAGGGTTGGACAGCGATTGGCGAGGTTTTCCCTGAGTTAGACTTGTGATCTATCTCTGTTTGAATAGGATCTGGATTTGGGGGTGTTTAGAAGGCTCGTCGAAGTAGGGTCGCAAGGATTTGGACCAAGATCGCTGCTGATGCCTTAGTTCTGAACAATGGAGGCAGTGGGGGAAAATTGGTTGTGCCAATCTAGGTAAGGATAGCTTATGTATGTTGGTTTTGAATTGGAGTTAATTCAATCCTTGAATGAACTGCGTAATTGGCTATGTTTGGGTTGCAGCCCCTGGAATTGGAGTTTTGCAGATTGGGTTTCTGCCGTGGAGTGTTGCTTGGCTCAGGTAAGAGTTCGATTAAGTTTTGGCTCAATCCTATATTGAATTGGAAGCTATATGTAGTTCTATTTGTGCTATGGTTTTGGGTTGTAGTGTAAGGAGTAGTTTTTGCTCTGGTTTGGATTATATATACCGTAGGTACAAGGGTTGATCAGTGGTGGGTCTTGGGCTTGATCCTAGATTGAACCAACTGTTGAAATTGGGTTTTAGTATGAAACTAAACCCTAATAATCTAAGTGTGGTGAATTCGAGTTTAGGATTAACCCTAAAGTAGAACCTGAACCTAAATCTAAATTACGTGGGGTAATTGGGAAAACCTTTCATTTAATTATAAGAGATTGAATGAAAAGGAAATGATTCAGTAAACCCTAAAACGGATTAGGGATTAATTAGCTAGTTGTTATTTTTGTAATAGCTAATTAAACACATCCTTGATACAGGAGCTTGATTGGATTTATTGTTGTTCACTATTGGCGGGTGGTTCTATCTCGTTTGATACGGACTTCTCTTTCTTGCGAGGCGGGTACCCCTTGACTTATCTTGTTGATATTGTCATATTGTTATGCATAGACTGTTATAGATAGCAGTAAGTTTACGCTATCCTGTTTATGCTTGTTCTGGATACTTGTTGTTTATCCCTGAGTTATTATGCTGTTAGTTCCATACAGTCTCAGGTATTGTCATATCTATATGTATGCTTAGATATCGTGATGTATCTCTTGCATTTGACATTGAGGGATCAGTAGTTTCCTGCCAGTATACCTTGTAGGTTACCAGTATTTCCTGTTATAGGATTCAGACTGAGACTTAGTATACTGAGGACTTGGTGAGGGAGGTATGTGTATCTATCATACACCATCTCTGCATTGTTGCATGCCGGCGATCAGCGACTCCCTTGTGGTTGAGCCTATCGTCTTCCGGTACATGATATGCACACACGACCACTCATGGGTTAGTGGATACCGTAGGATGTGTGCATTTGCCCTGTATTGCTCCGTTCGGCCACTATTTGGAGGGTGGGTCCGGGCGTGGTAGCAGCCAGGGATCCCTTCTCGTACTGAGCCACGAGGAGATGAGAGCTAGACTCCCCCATTGCTTGGGGTAGGAGACGTCCTCCGCCAGCATCCTGTCCACCCGGTCACTCAGGAGCAGTGATGGCAGGGTGCGTACAGGTTGTCACAGCTCTACCCACGCGGACGTCGTGGACGATGATCCTGACTGGGACTAGGGGTGACACATGTCATTCCACCATGTGCATACTTTGTATCGTGCATTGTTTGCTGCACTTGTTTGACATGCATATTCTGGAGACTTGTTATCTGAGATTATATGTCTATTGGTATTCCATTGGTATTTATTACCCTCTTTTCAGGTTAGATGGATTCTGGTATGTATCTACCTCAGTATTTTCAGTACTAGTCTTTCCCTATTGTTGATATGAGACTGTATTAGCGGAACTCTTATTGTTAGTATAACTTTCTATGCATATCTATTCTGGGTATCCGCAGAGTTCCTTTTGGACTCACACCGTTGGTTATTTTTCTTAATTTCAGGTTGATGTCTGCCAGGAGAGCCCTAGCCGCCAGTCCCCAGCTCGAGAGGAGCTCCGTTTTGGTTTATCTTATGTTGTTTTTCGGTTATGGACCCTGTAGTATATACTTTGCTTCCGTTGCCATGTTTTGGACATGTATTCATGTTTTATTCGATGGTATTGTACTTTTGAGTCCTATGTTGGACTTCGTGGGGTTTTGGCTTTGTTCCTGCCCCTGGCAGCTCAGGTGAGTTCGTACTTTGGTTTTGCGATGGTTATAGTCATATATCTGTTGTTTCTGCATGAATTTGAGGCCTGAGGCCATTTAACTGCGTGGTTGTGTTATTTATATCTGTGTGTTTGTGTAAATTGTCCGTCGGACAGGGGAGGTACTGTCCGATTATATATTGGATCAGCGGCTCCAGGGTCTCGGTGCGTCACAGGAGGAGATGAAGAAGAGAGGAAGGGAAGGGGAAAAGTTATGGCAAGAAGAAGAACTTATCCAAAGTCACAAGACCCTCTTTTATAATCATCCCATGAATATGAAGAGGTTTGCGTCTCTTTGGCTTCCCAATAAAGAGCATATCTTTTTATGTGGCTCTTTATCATTTCCCATGCAAGAAAAGAATCTTTTCATCCAATGAAGAAAGACTTTTCTCTTTCCTTCATGCAACTCCGACCGGGCCTCTCGGGCTTCCGACTAGGTCTCCCGACCAAGTCTCCCGAGTGGCGAGCTCCCGACCCAGTCTGCCGAGTGCCGACCCGATCCGCCGAGCTCCGACTCAGTCCGTCGAGCTCCGACTCGGCCCGTCGAGCTCCGACTCGGTCTCTCTCGAGTTCCCAACTCGAGTCCCCCGAACTGACCTCCCGAGTTCCCAACTCGAGCTCAGGTCTCCCGAGTTCCCAATCAGCTGCAAACCCCAATTCATTTGTTTTCCACGGCCTTGTCATTAATTCGCACGCGAACAAACTGGACACGGCGATTGACATTCGACCCGAACAAGAAATGGATCCATTCGACCCCGCAATTTGCTAGGGATCCGATTGTGAATTCCCTATTTATTTGACCGCCAAATCTCTCTATCGCACATCGCCGTCACCTCTCTCTAACACCCTGCATTTTTCCCATCTCCGATCGCCCTGCTCATCTCCGTTCTTCCATCGCCTTCACCCGGAAAACGCACTGCTGGAGTAGGCCGGAGCATATCTATATAATCCGAGTGACGATTTAAAAGAAACCGTCGGTATCTTTCTCTTTGACTCGCATATTGCTATCTGCGATAAATGCTAAACATCAAATGGTTGATTTTTGACAGGTAGCAAATTTTTCTGTGGATTGAGATGTTCCAGCTTGTCCTAAGAGATGAGGATAAATCGAGCATGATTTGGCTTATCCATGGAACTTCAGGAAGAAGAAAAAAAACAAGTCCTTTCGTTTTTGGAATGGGAGGTATTGGAAAAAATTTATAAGTGTTCTTCATCCAACTTTATTCTTAGATGATCAATTCTAAATTGTCCTTACAAAAAAAAAATTCTTATCATTTCTTTTCATAATATTCCCATGCTGAATTAAACACATTACATCCACTCTTTTCAATGATTTTCTTTATGATGATCTATTGTTGTTCAACCTTTTAAGCTATTAAAAGGGAAATTTGACTTGTGTTTAAATTTGTACGCTAGATTACAAATAAAAGGGAATTTTATTGAAATGACTACTTGCTCTCTGTGTTGGAGTTACAAATGTTGGAGTTACCATAGGGTTAATAGTAACGCTTGGTGTTCTTAACGCATGGAAGAAGAAAAGGTTTTTTCTTCTTCTTCTCCTTTATAGAAGTGTGTCCAAGACAATGAAAAAGATGTAAGGTAGATGATCTGTTCATCGTTAGGGCAAGAGGAGAGCAGTTCGTGATAGGTTCGTCCTTCATGCTATAGATCCGACAATGGTATCAGAGCGGGTTAGATTTGTAAACGCATGAAATTAAATGTTAATCTATTAAAAAGGGTTGTTTAATCCATTAAGAAATGGGTTGATCGATTAAGATGAGGAAAAGTTTGATTTATTTAAATCAAATAAATTTAAAAAATTAAATTAAAAATAATTGGCAGAAAGATTCTGAATAGAGGATCGAACTGCCTCGCTCTGTGAGAGAGAGAGAGAGAGAAGAAGCCCAACCAGGAGCTATGACCGAGAATTAATTTATATTTGGGTCAATTAATTTAAACTAGACTTGAGTTTAGTTTAATGAGATTAGGTTGGTCTAATCGGTCTGGTTCAAACCATTAGTTGGTTTAACGAAACTAGTTTGATAAAATAATCTGAACCAAACTAACTGATTTTATCACTATGTTGAACCTCAACTTAAATAGGCTTAGGTGAAACGACAACAGTAAGGCATACAAATTGACCAGTCCAGTGACATAATTAATTGTAGCTACAGAAGTAAAGAAAACTTATTTTTTGTGTGCTTCTTTCTATGCATATATTTGTGAATTGAAAAAATAACTAGTTTTGTTACTGGTTTTTGTCAGTTTTGTTATTGGTTTTTGTTAGTTTTGTACTGAATATGTCTTTTTTCAATTTCAGATGTCGCATGAGATCTGCACCACAATTCATTGCTATGAGCGATGTCGTGAGCTAATGGAGCAAATAGAAGAAGTTGACTATAGCCCGATTCTTGGAATCCAAGGCAATATAATAAAATTGGATCGACTATTTTGGAAACTTGAGCAGGAAGAGTTTCTAATCTTGGATGACTATAAGATTGGAGCATTGATTCGTTCATTGCCAAGGCATGCGAGAGAAGTTGCACACCAGATATGGGGGCATCATGAATGTCGTAACTTATATGCTGAGTTATGTAACAGCTATTTCGCCATGAGTTTCCAGAGAATCTAGAAGATTCTGAGGAGGACCCAGAACAAGATCTCGAAATGTTCGAGGAAGATCCCGAAATGTTCGAGGAAGATCCCGAAATGTTCGAGAAAGATCTTGAAATGCCTGAGGAGAATCCTGAAATATTTGAGGAAGATCCTGATATTGAAATGATCGGGGAAGATCCTGAAATATTTGAGGAAGATCCGATAAAATCTGTAGAAAATCCCGAGACTGACCGATTAGAGATAATCGAGTGAGTGATAGCCACTGCCATAATATTTTTTATTATGTGAATGATGTCAACTTATCTAGTACATTAAATTCTGTTGTTATGTACGAACTGATGAAGCCTATTAAATAAAGTTAAGTTATGTGTTAACTGACTTGTCAATGATTAGTTCATTATATGATTAGTTCATATTAAAGTTGTGTTATGTGTTAACTGACTTGACAATGATTAATTCATTTATATGATTAGTTCATATTCAAGACAAATGATTAGTTTATTTAATGGGATGTATATAATATAATTGATCAATGTTAATTAGATTGAATTATACGAATGATGAGTGAAAACGTAGTTATCACTTGATTTCGTAAACTAAGTCAAGTTTACATTGAATCAATCAAAATTATGTACAGATGATATACACTAAATTAATGAATAATATGTTTATTTATGATAGATCATGACAACTAAGAACATCATAGCTGAACTGAATAAGGGAGAGAAATTGTATGGGGACAACTATAAAATATGACATCTTAAGATACAATATGTTCTTGAGGAACAAGAAGTTCTGGAGGCTGTAAATCATTTCATGGTAGAACCTGCTGTTGGTTCAACTGCACAGTATAGACTTGATCTAGATGCATATAGGGCATGGAAGAAAAAGGACTCCACTGCAAGGGGATATTGATTAGTTCAATGGTAGATGACCTGGTATTTGAGTATGAGCCACTACCATCAGCTCATGTTGTCTGGGTTGCCCTGAGAGAGAAATACAGTGGAGTTAGTGTAAGCAAGCTTCGTCAACTGACAATGAATTTGACAGTTGCAAAAAGCGCCCGAATGTGACGATGACCCAATATCTGAGAGAAAAAGGGAATATGATTCTGGAGCTTAAGACTGCTGGTCATCAGTTGACCGACGAACAACAGGTTCAGGCAGTTATTCGTTCCCTTCCTGAAACTTGAGAAACAATAAAACAGAACCTTACTCACAGTGAGAGTATCAAGACTTATCTGCTCAATTGTGGTTCTACTGATAGTATCATCTGCCAAGTGAACACTCGGGACAAAGTTGAAACATTCCATGGCTCAAAATTTGTCCTTCTCAAAAACACCCTTTGCCCTAAAAACACCGAAAACCCTAAACTTATCTGGCTCAGCTAGTTATCACCGATTTGAGAAGGACAAATCCCGAGTGTGTTGGCGAATCCATCTTGGATATACTTCATTATTTAGTATTTAGGATATGATTGCAAGTATTTAGGTTGTTCTTAGAATATATAATTGAGTCAACATTCTTCATAGACTTCTGTAGTAAATCTCTTCCAAGAATATGAAATTGTGTAAAAACATGCATCGATAAACCATATTGCGTAAATCATATTGTGATAATCATTTGTAGTAAATCATTCATGTGTAAATTATGCATATGTAAATCATATTGTGTAAATCATATTGTGATTGTGATTTTTAGATTTTATCAATGCATCTGTAAAGAATCATGCATTTTGATAAAACTGCCCAGATTGTGAGAATCATGCATTTGTAAATTGTTACAGTTCGTATCATTGTTAATGGTGTAGAATGACGATGGATGTTTCGACTTAATCCATATGATTGTTATAGCTCTTAAGTCATCAAACCAGCCATTCTTGAAACTGTTTTCTTCTTAATTCACAATTTACAATGTTATTCTGCGACGCACATGTTTTTATTAATAGTTTATCTATTTCACGTGAAATTTGTCAAATTTTTCATATTACTATGTGATTTGTTCATTACTAGTATTGTTTAACCTAATTTTGTCTAATTTTAATATGGCCAGTATTAGGTTGCTATTGAATGACATCTTCAAGTAACAGCAGCATCGACCATACCAAATTTGAAATTGTACGATGCAGGGAATGCGGACTAAGAGCATTAGTCCTAGTCTCTAGATCAATCAAGAATCCAGGAAGAATGTATTATGGATGTAAGCAGCATGGATGGTTAAAGTAGGTGACGTCTAATACTGGATTAAATGAAGACACTAGTCGCACACATTTTAGAATGTTGTCAACAGTAGAGTTAAGAGTAGGACGTGAACACATTGCTTATCCTCGACATAATATGGAAAATTGGAATGTACCGTTTATGGTCTGGATATTAGTTTTAGTAAACTTAATTCTGTTAGCTGTATACTTATTTGTTTGTTAGTTGGTATGGTTAAGTAATGCAAATGTTGTAATGTGAGGGGGATTTATATCTGCAATATCTTTAGAACAGCTTTCTGTGTTTATTTTTTGTTAACAATAAATGGGCAAAAAGTTTTGATTTTATTTAGCTCACAAGTGAAACTTTTTGTCTGAAATCAACAATATAAAATGTTGTTTCGGCTGATGAGCTACTAGTTTTACCCTTTTTTCCCTCCCCATTTTAATGTCATCCCCTAGATTTCCATTTCTGATATCTTGAAATTCCAGATGAAGCTGTTCAATGGAATCTATTTTAGTTTCATAGCTCCAAATTCCGAAATTCGCCTCCTTTCCTTAGGATCAACCTACATCAAATGTCATTCTCATCACCTTAGACATTGAGAAAATTCAACCTGCATATAGCAGATGAAGTTTCTTCTACATGCTCTCTTACAACACACAAAAAAAAAAAGTTTTTTGCTTATTATATTGTTGTGTTTAATGATCGACGATATTCTCTCCTTTTTGACATTGAGACTAGTTTGTTTAAAGATACCTCTCAGCATAGGCTGGCCGGTTAAAGCGAAGATGGTTTTGGGATTGTGGTGTGATTCTCATGTGTCCCTTTGCCTAAAAGGAATATTTCATGAGATTGAATTATTTCTAAGTTAGATTTTGGTAACAAATAAATAACAAATGGGGATTTATATGCTCTCTTACTTGATCGCGTGCCAAGATCAGCCCTGGGGAGCTTCGCCTTTCTCCCCTCTCCCAGCCCCGGCGTCGACGTCGGCGACGTCACACGACGAAACCATCCAAACAAAGCAACCGAAACAAACCGTAAGTCAAAGCAATACACTAACAAACTTAAGAAAGACAAACCGAGAAACATTTATGTTTAGAAAAATGTAGCATACTCATACAAGACGAGTAGCAATCATAACGCAAATGGAGATAGAGGATTTACAACGATCTTGAATATTTCACTCCCCTAGTCCCCTACACATGAACTCGCCAGCAAACTAAACAGTATGGTGAAGATGCATTACAATCTTCAAATATACCAATATCCAGTGCGAAACAATAGCAGAAGTAACAGTTTGTTCTATAAAAACTACCACGGTAATCAATCTTTCATAAGAAGGTAAGCTTTCTTTAATCAATCTTTTAGAAGAAAGTGGTTGGAATGCAACTACATCGTGGATCAAAACATCACCACAATTAATTTCCAGGAAGGGTTTTATCTCTGCTCCCTCTACGATTCCCAATGTTGAGTTCAATATCCAACTGGGCATTTTCTTGAACAACTGGAACAGAAAATATACAAATACGATAACGAACAGAAAGACAATAGAAATTGAATCCTAACATCTCAGTCTTACAATTATCATAGTGATTTAAACAAGAAGATAAGTTGAGTTTGTTGACAAGCTCTCTATCTAATCAACGAGACTAACAACACACTATTTTTTCACAAGATGAATCAAGTGTAACTAGATGATGGTAACGCTTTTTGTGCGAAGTAACTTTATATGTAGTATGTGTTCCAACATCCTCAAAAATTTCTACAACAGAATCATGAGATTTGTACCACTCTTGTTCAAAACACTTGTATGCCTCGGGAGTATATGTATAACTCGCATGCTTTAATATTTCAATTGGATACAATAAGCATGGAAGACTTGAATTTGATCTAAAATCAGCTTTTAATTCTTTATATCGTCGATCATCAAGCAATCTTTGAAAGTGATGGAAAAAGTCTAAAAACTTATGCTGATAAGTCATGTACCTTTTGACAATACTATTAATGCTCTCACTTCTTTAAGTCGTAGTCATATCTGCACAAAACATTTGTCGTTCATATACTAAAGCCTTTTTTTTATGCGAAACAACGTCTCAACCAATCATTATCTTCAAGTGAATACTTAGTCAATATCATGTTCCAAGCTGAAATAAAATCTTCCTCTTCATCAAAATCATATATACACGAGGCAAAATCTTTAGCAAAGTCTTTGAATTGAAAAAAAACTCCACTCAAATGTATTGCATCATTTTGATAAATGTGCCAAATACACAAACGATGATGTGTGTCGGGCCATCTGGAAGCTAAAGCCCTTGCCATTGCTGCATCTTGATCTGTAAGATTAGTTGTTGGTTTTTTCTCAGACATAGCTCTGGTAAATGTATCAAACAACCACTCAAATGTCAAAGTAGTTTCATCATATAATAAAGCTGCATCAAAAATTATGGATTGTTTATGATGATTAACACCTACAAACAACGCAATTGGACGACCTTCATTGTTCTTCCTGTAGGTTGTGTCAAAGCAAACATCTCCAAAATTGCCATAATCAGCTCTCATTCTTGCATCAGACCAAAAAATATTAGTGATCAAATCATCTTCATCAACTTGAATAGCAATAAAAAAATTTGGATCATCGAACTGCATTTTCTGTAAATATTTCAATACACCTCCTGTATCACCAACTCTCATATTTCTTGTTCTTTTGGATCTCAAATAATTTTTATAATCTTCAGGAATGAAACCTAAATTCTCTCTGCCACCTACTTGTCTCACCATAAGATCATGAGATGCTTTTGGGGAGATTCCCACATCACTTGTCATCTCAATTTGTATCGCTGCAGAAGAAGATATATTTCAATGGCATCTGTAGAGATGTGTTTTGTTTGGACTTGAAAGATAATGATTATGCTCTTTAACAAATTGCACCACACTAAATTTGCCATCTATACATTTAATCTTCAGGTTAGCCTTACAATCAAACCTTGTTTCAGGACGACTATGTTTCACATAAATATCTCGTTTGTCCTTTCCCCTTTTACCTTGTGCACTACAACAAAACATTCTGTCAACTAATTTTCCATCTTTATCATTATGACTTTTACTCCTCCTTATGCCAAATCCAACTTGTTTAGCATATTTCAAATAAAAGTCATATGCTTCTTCTTCTGTTAGAAATTTCATACCCATTTTTGGCATCAAATCTTCTATGATAAATGGCTGAGAAATCTCTGTATTACTTTTATTATTCAACCCTTTAAAATCAATCAAACAATACAAAAAAACTAATCAAACTATGCAAAATTCAAGGTATATAAAGTTTAATGAAGTCCCAATATAATTCTTATTACCTTCATCATCCCTACGGTCTTCGCCTTCATTTGCTTCAACATACTCTTCATTTGGTTGAAAATTCAACCGACGACAACTCGTAGATTCACCCTCCATGATAATTACTTTAATCCTGAAAAAATTACAATCATTAAATGTGGATTCAATAACTTGATACTTATCTTATCTGACAAGTTTTCAGAAACAGCAACTAACCCAAAAAAAAATCAGAACAAGTGATACACAGCTGGGGTCGAATTTTAGTAGCGAATACACAGTGATAAAGATGTACACTAGTGATAAAGATGTATACACAGTGATAAAGATGTGTACAAGGCATCAACAATAATGTCATTCAAATCAGAACAAGGCATCAACAATATGACAGTTCGAATTTTAGCAGTGAATCAATACCTCAGTTCGAATTTTAGTTTGTCTCTTTCTCTAAATCACAATACCTTAGTTCGGATCCCAGCAGCAGGAGACGACGCCGACAGTGTTAGGGCAGGGCACTGGCACGCGATGGCTGGGCCTCAGGAGAAGACGCAACGCCGGGGCCGGGGCTAGGGTTGGGCCTCAGGAGAGACGGCGACGCCGGGGCAGGGAGAGGGGAGAAGGGCAGAGCTCGCCTGGGCTGGGCAGTCTAAGATCTTGGCACGCGCTCGCCGGGGCTGGGCAGCAGGACACTTCGCCGTCGTTTTTTGATCGCGAGGGCACACGCGAGCGAGCTTGAAGCAACCAAGAGGGAGAGGAAGCACAGTAAAAGCTGCTAAAAGGAGTCTTCGCCGGGGTTGGGGAACGGCCTTAGGAGACGACGCCGACGGCGACGCCGGGGCTGGGAGAGTGTAGAAGGCCAGAGCGCGACGGGATCGAGAAGGAGAAGGGTGACGCGAGTGGGCGAAGTCGCAGTCGGGATTTAGGGCAGAGCAGAGTTTTTGATCGCGAGCGGGACGCGTTTTTTTGGCTTCTTCACACGCGAGCGGGCGAAGTCACGTGAGCGGCACACGGATTTAATTTGTCGTTTTGCGTTCGGGACAGAGGGACAGAGAAGTTTGGGGAAAGAGGATCCGAACTGCTACAGATGCTACCCCATGGTGTGAATGTACACAAACTGACAACACCATTTGAATGTCTTAAGAAAAAGACCCCATGAAACAAAATGGAAATTTTCTTGAAATTTCAAATGCTTCAATTTGGTGATCTACAAACGAAATAAAATAAAATAAAATCCCGATGCTCAAATCTTCATCTTAATTCTTCTTCAACTCCTTGAACCAATCTCGCTACAATAATTAATCCGATTGTAATATATAATTAGCTCTTTATCACTTCCCGTGGAAGAAGAGAAAGATAATCTCCCAGATGATACGAGGATCAGTTGACCTCCGAAAGAAGATCAGTACTCCTCGAAGTGGTGCTCGCTGCACGATGAAGTTTGAAATTGCAGCCAGGTCCAATAATAAAATTGATTTTATTTTTCCTGTCCGGTTGATTGTAATTGCGGCGCCCCTAGGGCATGAGATGATGATAAGTGGCGGACTATTCTTTATTTTTTATTTCCAAAAAATCGTATCAAAATATAAAATCATACCAGACAACCATCTATCACCTCCGGGCCCTTGATATAAAGGGATTTATAAAAAGAGTCCGAATGAATTAAAAAGTGCATCATATTAGTAATTAATCAAAGAACATATTACTTTATCTAATTTTTCCATCTTTACCTCTTCTATCATATGCATATAATTTTAACATCTCTCTTCTGTTTTTTTCCCTCTGCTCGTAAAAGCAAACTTCTTTACGTTTTCTCACTCATCAATTTTATTGCACTCAAATTTATTTATTTTGAAACATTTTGACCATCATTCAAGAAGATCAAAATCAGTAAGAGATAATATACTTAGATTTCTTAAATCTGAAAAATTCTTGATTGGCTTAAAGGTTTCATATTGTATCTATTTACGTCTTATGGGTTTCTTAGATTGCAAAAAGCCCAAATTAAGTATATCATCCATCACAATTTTTAATCTTTTCTATTAATGGTGGTCTAGACTCCAAAGGTGTTTAAAAACCTTTTTTTTTTTTGCTCGATCTAGATATGAGAGCATATATGGGTGACGTTAGATCTGATATTCTCAAATCAAATTCAACATATGAGAAATTTTTTTAATTTTTTTAAAAACATTATGGACTACTATTAGAGAAGTAAAAAATTATAATATTGAGTAATTTTGAATTATTTATAATTTTAGAAATTCACATGATTTTAAATGATTGTTATATAAGATTTCTAAGTTCATCAGTAGGTTTTGATTGAAAATCACAAATAAATATAAATAGATTTGTTTTGATTTTATTTTAGATCCTGTAATTTTTAAAATTTACGGAGTTAAACTATGTATTTTATTGTTTATTTTGATTTTTTTCGAAGATTTTAAAATAGTAGAAAAACCAGCCAATAGTAGATACATATAAAAAAAA
The DNA here is from genome assembly GCA_024364735.1 of Boesenbergia rotunda. Classification (NCBI taxonomy): domain Eukaryota; kingdom Viridiplantae; phylum Streptophyta; class Magnoliopsida; order Zingiberales; family Zingiberaceae; genus Boesenbergia; species Boesenbergia rotunda. The sequence continues at coordinate 103,163 of JAGFNQ010007808.1, read as the reverse complement.
ATGTCTACAATCCATGGGTCGGGCCAGTGATAAATGGCGTGACCCAATTATATAAAGAGGTCATTTGGGCCCAAACAAATCCCTGCCCAGTAGTTCTGTTTCGACCACCTTGCCGATCCTTGTGTTTTTTGAGAGCATGAGCATGCGAAATTCAAAGGAAAAAAAAGAAAACATGTTCTTTTACAAATAATTGTAAAATGGACGAATAAAAAAAATTCTTATCTCTAATTCTTCCAACAAACACAAAAAAATCTTTTGAATCACGAGACGACAGAGAATTGAGGAAACAAATAACGAAGTATATTCACTCTCTTACAGAGCCAACAATGAACCTCGTAATTAATTCGCATGCGAATAAAATGGACACGGCAATTGACATTCGACCCGATCAGCTGCAAACCCCAATTCATTTGTTTTCCACGGCCCTCGTCATTAATTCGCACGCGAACAAAATGAGCACGGCAATTGACATTCGACCCGAACAGGAAATGGATCCATTCGACCCCGCAATTTGCTAGGGATCCGATTGTGAATTCCCTATTTATTTGACCGTCTAAGCTCTCTATCGCACATCGCCGCCACCTCTCTCAACATCCCTGCATTTTCCCCATCTCCGATCGCCCTGCTCATTTTCGTTCTTCCATCGCCTTCACCCGGAAAACGCACTGCTGGAGTAGGCCGGAGCATATCTATATAATCTGAGCGACGATTTAAAAGGAACCGTCGGTATCTTTCTCTTTGACTCGTATATTGCGATCTGCATTAAATGCTAAACATCAAAAGGTTGATTTGTGACAGGTATCAAATTTTCTTGTGCATTGAGATGTTCCAGCTTGTCCTAAGAGACGAGGATAAATCGAGGATGATTTGGCTTATCCATGGAACTTCAGGAAGAAGAAAAAAAAACAAGTCCTTTCGTTTTTGGAATGGGAGGTATTGGAAAAAATTTGTAAGTGTTTCTTCATCCAACTTTATTTTTACATGACCAATCCTAAATTGTGCCTACAAAAAAAAAAACTCTTGATAATTTCTTTTCATAATATTTCCATGCTGAATTAAACACATTACATCCATTCTTTTCAATGATTTTCTTTATGATGATCTATTGCTGTTCACTGTTTTAAGCTATTAAAAGGGAAATTTGACTTGTGTTTAAATTTGTACGCTAGATTACAAATAAAAGGGAATTTTATTGAAATGACTACTTGCTATTTGACACTAAAATTTGGTTTGGTTTAATTTTATTTATTGCAATTGATTATGTGAATGTAGATTAACAATGGTATAAGAGCTACTTTTGTTTATATTGTACTGTTACCTCAGCAGTATCTAAATATTCATAAGTTCTATAGCACTAAATAAATTTGAGATTTCATATATATTGTACACTTCATATTTATATAAACACGAAACAATAGAATTAGAAGCATTCATACACAACTTCTTTTAAGGATTCATGAATATTGTTATAATGGACATCATCGTTTATGGTTAGAGTCATTTATAAACAACTTCACGACTAATGTGTATGTGCATATATTAACGAGCATCTCATATGAATTATGTATTGGTCGTGGTGCATTACTGCACTCCGAGCAGTTGCTGCACACGTAGCGCAGTTTGCTTACTGCACACGATCACTATAAAAAAAACTAGTATTCTGGGATGAATTTTTGTGACAAAAACTTTTCGTCACATATTAGCGATAAACTTTTCGTCACATATAGTTACACTTGATTCATCTTGTGAAAACATCCAGTGCAGTTGTAGCTGTAGAAAATATGAATTTGCTGGGATGTTATGTTCTCATATTTTGAAAATATTTTCTATGCAAAATATCAGGAAGATCCCAAATGAGTATGTTTTGAAAAGATGGACAAGAAATGCAAAAGACGGATACTTTGGAGATAGTACTTCAAGTGTGAACACAGATGGTTTGGATCCAAAACTTCTTCGAAATATGCGATATCGGGATTTGTCTGGATTATCTATTCAATTGCATAACAAGGCAGCAGACAGAGATGACACATACATGGATGTAAAAAATGCTATGCTTAGCTTGTGTAAGATGGTGGACAAAAAGTTACAAGTAACTGAAGCAAATGTCCACCAATCAAACTTTAGCCAAGAAGCTACTGAGTTAGTTCAATCTCTAGAAGAAAACAGTCAGGTTTCAGCCAAAGGAATTAAACCCAAGAAGAAAACAATTTCAGGCAAGAGATTGCAACGTGGCATAGAAACTTCTTTTGAAAAAAAAATGCGGCAAGCAAAAATAAACAAAATCCAACAATTGTTCAGGTTTTATCTTTACAAATATTTGAATTTTTTATTTGGTGTTATATTTAAAAAATCATTTAGAATTAATTAATTTTATTTTTTTAATAGGATATAGAAGAGCCTACGCCAGAAGTTCAATTTCCACCAATTACACAACTGTCACCTGGGATGCCGACTCCAATGTATTCTACTGCTCCCCGGATTATGATTACTTCAGCATATCCCATTGCTCCGACTTGATGCAGGCCCCGGTGCTCCCTTCAGTCTCACCTACGGTAGCTGCCCTCGCATTTTCTGCATTACCTACAGTACCACACACAGTATCCATCCCGATCCTGCCGACGGCTCCATCCATGGTCCCTGCTCCGGTATTCCCCACTGTGCCCCCTGCGGTATCTGCTTCTACAGGTGACGTTATGGATCGAGCCTGGATTCCGATGCTGGCGGAGTCCGTAAAGGGCCGGTTTGCGTTATTCCATGGAGGACTGGATCCGGCCGTGGCCCGAGCTTGGATCAGGACATTAGATCTCGTAAATGTATTATGAAGATAAATTGTTAATTATGTATTATGATCTTGTAAATGTATTTTTAAAATTCTTATTCTCTTAGAATGATACTTGCATACATAAACTGAAAAATGCAGCACTAGTTACAGTTTAGAACCAACACAACATTCGCACAACTTATACGTTGCATAGGATACACCACAAACTGCTTGAATACACCACAACCAATACGTTTAGAGTACAATGATGCTTAATTTGCATAATTTGCGTAATTTGCATACCATAATCTGCTTGAATCTGCATTATCTTCGTATACGTTGCAACTTATACACCATAATCTTTTCACATTGTTACAACTTATATATTGAATCTGCTCGACTCTGTTTGTTACAACTTATACGAGTTGAACAAAGCATGCTCTTTAGATTTCACAAAGCATGTGAGTGAATAAAGCATCTATTTGCTTGAATCTATTTGTTACAACTTATACGAGTTGAACAATGCATGCTTGAATCTGTTTTAATCTGTTTGTTACAATCTGCTTGAGATCAATAACTATGATCACAAGCGACTGTTCGACTCAACCACTCATTAATGGGATTTGTTTCCTTTTCTAACCGGAATGAATTGTTGATGTTGTTGGATGCCTCTTAATTTGCTTGATTTTTTTTACTTTTTGTATGTTGTATGTATATACGATATGAAATTGTGCCAACTAATTTGTTTGTTACAGAATGATTTCGAACTAGCGCCACAAAGTGAGTCTGCTGTGATGAGTTCGGCAGCTCAAAAGTGACGAGATTTCAAAAATAAATTGACTAGCAGGTTTATTTGGCCGAATAGAAAAAATCTTGAAAAGTTGAATACTCCACCAAGTCAGTATCAGCTCCCAATAGCAGATTGAAAAGCATTTGTTGATTCATCATGGGAGGTATATTTTATGAATTGCCATGTTTCATTTAAGAACTATTAATTTTGATATTTAATTGAAGAATATAATGATGTAGGTTATTCACGAAAAATAAAAAGAACGGACCATGCATTGTAAATATCACCACAGATTGTCTCGTAAGGGTTATATTGGTTTGGAGGCTGAATTGATAAGTATGAAGCATTATTTTTAGTAATTTTTCTATGTTCGTAAGGTAATGAATTTTGGAATTGGAATTGTAGAGAGAAAAGAACATAATTGCTGAAGACGAGGAAGTTGATAGATTGGTGCTTTGGCGTAAATCCCGGGAAGACAAATCTGGCAATATAACAGATGCGGAGACGTTAGAAGTCGCCACAAAAATTGTAATGTTTAATTTTATTCAATCTTCATATTGCCTAGATAAATAAAATAATAGTTTTTGGATTGATTTGTTATGTCTCTAATTGTAGGAAGACTTGTTCTAAAAAAAAATCAAAGGAGAGTTTAAATCTTTTGGAATGAATGATGTGCTAACCACTGCCTTAGGAAGCCAAGAACACTATGGAAGAGTTCGAGGTGTGGGAGGGTTCGTGAAACCTCAAGTCTTTTTAAAACTCTAAGAAAGAAGCAAGTGCTCAATTGGAAGAGAATAAGAGTTTAAAGCTTAATTGGTGAAATTGAAAGCTCAACTTGCTAGTATTATGCCAGTCATTAATGCTCGAACTTATGAGACTATAGTATCCAACAAGTGCTCAGACATGAAAGATCCAAAATTGCCTGATGATGTGGAAGAAGTTTATGAGTGCGATACATCAAATATGAAGGTTCTATATTTTTTGATTTCATGTCAAATTACTTTTTTTTTTTTCACATTCGTATGTTTATATATAATACTTATTGTTCTTAAAAGGAGAAAAAATGTCATTTGGCCGTAAAGCAACGTGAAATTGTGATAGCATATTGTACAATAATATCAAAAGGAGGCCCAAATGTCATGATTCACCATGTTCCATTTGGGGAACATACTTTCAAAGTATCTTTTGATGTTGTCTTAGATGAAGAAGCAGAGCTTCCAATCCCAATTAAGTCTGGACCAAGAATCATCAATGATGCAGTTGGAGTTATTGTTGGTTGGTCGAAAGAGTTGTAATTTTTCCAATGACAAAGGTACTTTAATGCTCTGTTTACTTACAAGAGTGGATGATGGATGGATTAAACAAACTTAGGGGTATGGGAAAAGGATGGAAAGGAAAAGAAATCCTTTCCTTTGCATGCTTGTTTACTATGATTGAGGAAGGTGGGTACATGCGGTGTAATTTTATTAATGCAAAAGGGTACATGCGTCATTGTTTTGGTATATGGTGTAATTTTATGAGTTAAAAAGGGTACATGCGTTATTTTTTTTGGTTTATGATGTAATTTTGTAAATGAAAAGGGGTACATGTGTCATTTTTTTATCCATCCGTTGCTTTCCGTCCGATTTTGAGATGATCGAATTTGGTTCCAAAACTATTCGCGGATGGATTATATTTCTTTTGCCTCTTTAAATTTTAATGAAGTAAACAATGGAAAGATTTCCACTGCGGAAACTTTTCCTTAGTTTTACTTTCCACTCTCCCAAGTAAACAGAGCATAAGTTTTCACTTGATTTTGTGTTTGCAAATATTATATACTATGCTTGGAAAATGGTTTAGTTTAGAATACTTATATGAATATTTTAAATTGTAGAAGAAGGGGAAACCTCAATCATTTGCTCTGTCGGATGTTCCTGGTCAGCGTGATAAGTTCAAGGATATTGAAAAAACATTACTTATGACATGCAAGTATATTTATTCTCATTTTGTTAGACTGATGAATGAATCGGAGCATATACATTAAGTTTGAGGATGCTATGTTTGGACGTCCTAAAAGTATACGATTGCTAAGAGAAGATATCCTACGTTTTATGGAGATGAGAGAGATAGGTGTCAGACAAATTTTGATTTATATGTGGTATGTTATGTCTAACATACAATGCTTGTTTGCATATTTATATATTTTTTTTTTTGGAACTTGTCTATATCTTGAAACATTTCTAACCGAGTTATATAAAATTTGAGTGCAGTCATCTCTACAAATATTTGAAGGACGAAGACAGCTGATTATAATTCATTTATGGATCCCGACTATATACCTACATGTCCACTTGGCAAAGATAGTCGTGATTTATCACAAAATATTGCTGATCACTTAAAAGCAATGTGTAGAGATAACACTTGCCTTGTCCCTTATAGCACTGGGTAATATTTTAGCTATTTATTGATTTTTACTACATACTAGTCAATGCTATATTTTCATTTTTTTCAGGTACCATTGGATTTTGACTATTGTCAATGAAGATAAAAATATGATATATTTATTGGATTGTATGTCAAACAGAAATCGCAACGATGCATGGAAAATTATAGTGACCAAGTAGGTAGTAGGTTATATTGATTTCGAATGCATTCACTTATTAATATGAAAAAAATAACTTTTTTACTTTTTAAAATATAGAGGGGTCAAGATGTACAATGTCTCAAAGGGTATCTCTAAAGGATCAGATTTTAAACAATTAACATTATGTATTGTGCTTATGTATGAAGATATCAATGGATGGATTTTATAACTTGGGTTGTGACCATTACATTACCTTTTCTATTTCATTGTAGGGAAATCTAAAATAAAGTGGTTCTATTGAATGTGGTTATTGTGTGATTAGTTATATTAAAGAGATAGTTGAATGTGAAAATCCACAATTGGAGATGGTAATATTTTTTTGTTATATGCTTTGGTTTATGATTGAGATAAACTATTACAGTTGGATGAATCTAATGCATTTTGTATTTTTGCATAAAAGTTTGCAGGAATAATCAAGAATTAATATTACCAACAATCCAAATATGATGATATCAGAAGTAAATGGAGTGAATGTGTACTCATATCTAGGTGTCTAAATTGATTGTGTACTTAGGATACATATTTGTTCTTTCATTATGGATTTTGAATATACTTGTGGATATATATTTTGGTTATATATACTTGTAGATTTGTGGATATGTACTTGTGCATTGATGGATTCGTTGATATATATTCATCATTTTAAATGGATAATTGTTAATCTAATTAATGCATTTAAATTATATATATATATATATATATATATATTGGAATAGACAAGTAATTCATTAAATTAAAATTATATTGTAATAAAATATGATTATTTACTTCAATAATAAAATTTGATTGTGAAGTAATAATAAATAAAATACTTCATCCATTTAAATTGTGATAAAGTTAAACAAAATATTTACTTCATCACAATTTAATAATTGTGAAATCATTTCAATTCTAATACTTTTGTATCATACAAAATAATGAAGTCTTTTAAATCGATTACTGTGTCAATAAATGTATACTATGAAATAACATAATACTATATACTTCGATAAATATAAATGCTGGCAAAGTTATAAAATATATTTGCTTCGACAATTAATGTAAACTGTAAAGTTACATATCATCTATTACTTCGTCGCATTACAAAACTATTAAAGTAACAGATATTTTTTTTACTTTAACAATCAATTTAAACTGTGAAGTTATATATTATCGATTACTTCAACACTATACAAAACCAACGAAGTAAAAGATAAGATTTTTTACTTCTGAATCGGTCCAAATCTGAACCGGTTTGCCTTTTGAACCAGTATAAGACTTCGCTATTTTCATGGATATGACTTCGGTGATATGACTTCGTAAAATAATCCCTTATTGCTTCACGTGTGTCTACTTCGGTAATTATCTATCTATGACTTTGGTGAATATACGAAGTAAATTAAGGAAATTCTACTAGTGGATGTGCATGAAAATACCTTATATGTTTTTAACTTTGCTTGTGCCTGGCCCGCAAAATCTAAAGAAGTTAATAGGTATTTATATGCAATCACTGATGAACAAGCTCCTAAAGTGGGACCAGATCAATGAACATGCATTGGTCCTAGGGTCAGTATCTTCGACCTCGCAGGAATCTCCTCCGAGGGTGGCGAGGTGGAGGGAGAGTTGTCGGCGGGCCCAGCGGAGCCGAAGGTTCACCAAAGCAATGACGCCTTGGAGTCGCCCTTGATCTCAAAAGGGGGGTCACCTGCCACTGTTGAGGAGGCTTCACGGGAAAAAGAGACGTCTTCTCTGTCTAACGTGCCTTCCGCCATCCATTTGCCTGAAAAGAAATGCCGAGAGCGGTGGTCCCAACGGGATCGCCCTCTAAAGCGACTGAAGAAAGGCTTGCGCTGGACTACCTCCGAGGATGCGGCTTCCCAGTCTCCGCTCGGCGGGACAGGATCTCCCTCCCCTGTCTTTGCTACGTCTCTTCCCGTTGACGATGCCACAACCCCTACGACTGATTTTCCAACCGGTCCTCGTGGCAAGGAGGTGTCCACGGGGCTGTCCCGCTCTCACCGGAAGGCTCCCCAAGTAACAAAGAAAACGCCCGCCAGCTCCCAAGCCATCCGCATAAAGGGAGTCACTGCAGAGGCATCGTCGAGCGCTTCAAGTTCAGAAGGAGACCTTCCCCACCCCAATGACATCCTCGGCCCGTTCGAGCCCCCTACTAAGGGGACTCCCGTTCTATCTTGACAGGTGGCTGGATAAGCCCACTACCAGGCATGCTGCACCAATCCTTACTAGTGGTAAATGTCCTGATTGTGCTCTTCATTTCCTCTCAACATCCCTTTACTAGCTATTTGTGTTTGCCCCGCAAGTTACTTCTAATTGAGCGGCCATGAGCCGCCTGCTGCATGCCGGAGGGGATACTGAGGATCTCCTGCGGCGGGTGGCGGATGCTGAGGCGGAGATCGGCCGGGCTTGTGAGGCCGGCCTCCTGCAGCTGGAGGTCAAAAAATCATATAGTGATATACAGAACTTAGAAATTGACGAAACAAATTTCTACGTGCTCGTATCAAAATCCTGATTATATAAATGACCTCAAACTTGGGAAATATTTATAATTTTTTAAACATTAGTTATTTGGAAAATAAAATTTTGTGGTTTTAAAATTTTTTTAAATAAATTTATTCGATAAAATTTATGTTTAGCGTCATTTATCTCATTTATTTAACGAAACAAGTTTCTACGTGCTCGTATCGATAAATGAACTCAAAATTAAATCTTATATAATATATTTTTAATTGTAATTTTCTAAATTTTATTTACTTGGAAAATATAATTTTGTGGCCTAAAATTTTTTTTCTATAAATTTATACAGTAAAATTTAAGTTTGACGTCACTTATTTCATGCTAAAATCGCTACAAGCACGTAGAAACTTATTTCATGAAATTCGAAGCTCCGTACGTTTATTTATGATTTTTCGAAAGTATTTAGGTTTTTTTTTAATTTAAAATTTTGCGACGAATTTCAGAATTCGTCCCAAATTCTGCAACGAATTTCCAAATTCGTCGCAAATTAGGGACGAATTTTGAAATTCGTCGCAGAATTAAATATCTAAAAAATCGAAACAAATACCGTTTAATTGTCGTAGATGGACCTAGAGAACTCGGAATTTAATGAAATAAGTTTCTAGATGTTCGTATTGATACCCTGATGAGCTCAACGATCACAGATATGAATTTCTGTTAATATATTTTTTTTCATAGTTCATTATTTATATCAGCGATCGACTTAGTTAAAAGTTTCTAAGTCTGAAACTGTTAAAAGCAATTTCATATTAATCCTTCATTGATCTCTAGAATTTTTATTGAAATTTGTGTTTAAGATCGTTATATCACGAGGACGTCGATACGAACTCGTAGAAACTTGTGTCATGTCATTCCGAGTTCTGTAGCTCAATATGCAACATTTCGAATGTGTTTCGGATTTTCTAATTTACGACGAATTTCTAAATTCGTTCCAATTCTGCGACGAATTTACAAATACGTTGCAAATTTTGCAACGAATTTCGAAATTTGTCGCAAATAATTATTTTTAAAAAAACCAAAAGAATATTAATAAATTTCATATGAGGACCTATAGAACTCGGAATTTAACGAAACGACTTTCTACGTGCTCGTATCGATCTCCTCGTGATATAAATGACCTCAAACTTAAATTTTACATAATATATTTTTATTTGTAATTTTCTAAATTTTATTTACTTGGAAAATATATTTTTGTTGTCTTAAATTTTTTTTTCTATATATTTATCCGGTAAAATATAAGTTTGACGTCATTTATTTCATGATAAAATCGCTACGAACACGTAGAAACTTATTTCATGAAATTCGGAGCTCCGAATGTTTATTTGTTATTTTTTTGAAGGTATTTAGGTTTCTTTTTTAAAATTTAAAATTTTGCGACGAATTTCAAAATCGTCCCAAATTCTGAAAGAACTTCGAAATTCTTCGCAGATTAGGGACGAATTTTGAAATTCGTCGCAGAATTAAATTTTTAAAAAATCAAAACAAATACCATTTAATTGTCGTAGATGGTCCTAGAGAATTCGGATTTTAATAAAACAAGTTTCTATATGTTCGTATTGATCCCCTGATGAGCTAAACAAAAACAAATATGAATTTCTGTTAATATATTATATTTCATAGTTCGTTATTTATATTATCGATTGACTTAGTTAAAAGTATCTAAGTCTTAAACTGTTGTAAGCAATTTCATATTAATCATCATTGATCCCTAGAATTTTTATTGAAATTTGTGTTTAAGATCATATATATCTCGAGGACGTCGATACGAACTCGTAGAAACTTGTGTCATGTTATTCCGAGTTCTGTAGCTCAATCTGCGACATTTCGAATGTATTTCGCATTTTCCAAGTTTGCGATGAATTTCTAAATTCGTTCCAATTCTGCTATGAATTTCTAAATTCATTGCAAATAATTATTTTTAACAAAACCAAAAGAATATTAATAAATTTCATATATGGACCTACGGAACTCGGAATTTAGCGAAACGAGTTTCTGCGTGCTCGTATCGATCTCCTCGTGATATAAATGATCTCAAACTTAAATTTTACATAATATATTTTTATTGGTAATTTTCTAATTTTATTTACTTGGAAAATATATTTTTGTGGCCTTAAATTTTTTTTTGTATAAATTTATCCGGTAAAATTTAAGTTTGACGTCATTTATTTCATGATAAAATCGCTACGAGCACGTAGAAACCTATTTCATGAAATTCGGAGCTCCGTACGTTTATTTATGATTTTTTGAAGGTATTTAGGTTTCTTTTTAAAAATTTAAAATTTTGCGATGAATTTTAGAATTCGTCCCAAATTTTGCAACGAATTTCCAAATTCGTCGCAGATTAGGGACGAATTTTGAAATTCGTCGCAGAATTAAACTTTTTAAAAAATCAAAACAAATACCGTCCAAATTTTGCGACGAATAATATTTTTACGATAAATGAATTATTTGTTGTAAGTTTGCGACAAATTTTAAATTCGTCGCAAATTTTGCATCGATTTTGCAACGAAAAAAGTATTGTTGCAAATTTTGCATCGAATATTCAGATTCGTCGCAAAATTTGCAACAAATTTTTTTTTTGTTTCAAAATTTCCGTCAAATATCAAATTCATCGCAAATTTTGCAACGATTTTGCAACGAAAAAAAATTTGTTCAAATTTTGCGTCGAATAATTATTTTTGTCACAAAATCGCAACACGTTTTGCAACGAAAATTTTGTCGCTGATGGGCGACAAAAATTGTTTCGTCGCTAAATTTGTTGCAAATTAGCATCAACTACCCTTTGTGACACGAGCCGAGCGGTCGCCGACGCCGGTTGAGTGGCCCGATGGCGGAGGCGAGAAGAAGAGTAAGAAGAAGTAGCGGAGGAGACTCGTTTCCCCCTTTTTCCGTGATCTAATGAGTGGAGAGAAAAGATAGGTTTTTAAAATGAAATGGGCTTTTATAGAAACCCTCTCCCATTTCACCTATTCACACACGAGCCCGTATGTTTGGGTTAACTTCCTTTTCGGCCGCTAAACTTCATGTATTTTAATAGAATAAGGATCTCACATGAATTATGGATAGTATTACCTATTTTAACAGATTAAGTTGATTACTATTTTGGCAACTATAAATAATTGGTTTTGTTATTGATTTTTATTTTTTTATTGACATTATTATTATTATTATTAATATTAATTAAGATGTCTCATGAGATGATATACATGGTAAACTCAGGAGACATTAGAAGAATCAATCCATTATTTTAGAAATTCGAGATGGAAGATTTTTCAATCTTGGATTATTATAAGATCTTAACTTTGGTTTAATCATTGCTGAGTATCTCAAGATAGTATAACACCATTTATGGGGACTTTCTAAAGGACGCGTCTTTTATGCAATGTTGTTATAAAACCATTTAACCATGTAGATCAAGAGTATCTTGCAGAGATTCTAGAGGATCTAGAAGTGGATCCTATAGATAATCCTAAAACTCGTCTACCTGATATCGACCTAACTAAGTTCAGGATGAAATGGATTGTGTTGACTACTGTACTATTGTTGTCATAATGGGAGTGCTGCTAGTTGATTTAGTTTATAAGAGTGTTGTAAATAGTGTCATTATGTATGAACAGTATTATTTTATAAAAAATTTGTGTTAATAAATTATGAAAATATTGTGTGTTAACGAACTTATTTACTGTTGTGTTATCAAATTAATTTGCAAAAAAAGTTGTGTTATCGATCTTAAAAGAAATATTAGTTCATTTAAATAATGATTCACTACAAAAAAACAATTTTTTTGGGACGAAAGCTAGCAACGAATATTTTTTGTTGCAGATTTGCGACAAAAATTGCAACAAAAAAAATATTCGTCCCAAATTAGCAACAAATTTGGCAACAAAAAATATTTGTCGCAATTTAGCGTCAAAAACATTTTCGTTGCCAAATTTGTTGCAATTTGGCAACAAATTTCGCGACGAATAATATATTCATTGCAGATTTGCAACGAACCCATTATTGTCGCAAAAATGCAACGAATTTAGCAACAAATATTTGTCGTTGGACATTTGCAACGAATTAATTCGTCGCAATATTGCAACGAAATATAATTGTTGCAAATCTCCAACAAATTTTGCAGCGAAAAATATTTTATTGTTCGTTGCAAATTTGGGATGAAATTTGCAACGAAATTTTAAAGGTCCTGTATTTTTTTTTTAATCTGATTTTTGCAACGAATTTTATTTTCGTTGCAGATTTACAGCGAAATCTGCAACGAAAATTTTTGTTGCAGATTTGCAACGAAAATTTTAGTTACAGATCTGCAATGAAAATGTCTCGTTGCAGATTTGCAACGAAAACTGTTCGTTGCAGAATGTGATTTTTTTTAAAATATAAGAAAAACTAATTAATTATCGTAGAAGGCTCTACGAAGGTCGATCGAGACGAAATGAGTTTCTATGAGTCCGTATCGATGTCCCGATCGAACTAGCGGCTCAAACATAAATTTTACTGAATAAATTAATTTTCATATTTAAAATTATAGGTAGGTCAAGAAGTTAGAAAAAAGGATTAAGGTTAGAAGTATAAGATTATTTTATATTAGGAAATTTGATATTCAGTGAATCTCTATCAAAAATCGCATTCGAGGTCGTCAACGTGATCATGAGATCGTCACGGTCCCATAGGAACTTGTTTTTTTTGAAATCCGAGGTTCGTAGGGCGATCTATGAATTTTTGAAGGTCCTCTTTTTTTAAAAAAAAAACCAGATTTGCAATGAACAGGTTTATTTGTTGCAGATTTGCAACGAAATCTGCAACGAATCCTAAATTCGTTGCTAATCTTCAACGAAAATCAAATTCGTTGCAGATTTTTTTTTTTGCAAGACTTGTAAAATATCGTAAAAGACCCTACGGAGGTCGGATCGAGACGAAACGAGTTTCTATGAATCCGTATCGACTTCCCGATCGAACTACCGGCCTCAAAAAAAATTTTACTGAATAAATTATTTTTCGTATTTAAATTTATAGGTAGGTCAAGAAGTTAGAAAAAAAGATTAAGGTTAGAAGTATAAGATTGTTTCATATTAGGAAATTTGATATTCAGTGAATCAGATTTTCAAAAATTTTTGAATTCTGTTGTTTTCGTCGTCAACGTGATCATGAGATCGTCACGGTCCCATAGAAACTTGTTTTTTTTTGAAATCCGAGGTTCGTAAGGCGATATATGAATTTTTGAAGGCCCTCTTTTTTTTAAAAAAAAATAGAATTTTGAACGAAATTTTTCGTTGCTGATTTATAGAGACTTTTATAGAGACTTACTCGCACGTTCCAGAAAAAAGATAAGACTTGGAGCGGAGATAGACCAAAAGGAGTGAAGGTTTGAATAAATTGCAAATTTAAGCAGTTAGACTATTTTACATTAATTGCTACTAATGTTGTTTGACTCTTTCACACTCATTTGCATATGTGCTTTGCCATTTCTAATAGTTGATTAGATAAAATATTACCCTAAGGTTGTGAGTTCATTGATGCATTGTGCAAGCATATTGCCTGAGAATGTTAGTTTGATTTATTAAGTGGACATTGGTTGCCTCCCAAGGATATAGAGTACACTAAATAAATTTCTACTAATGCTAGCAACATAAGTACGAAGTAGGGTTTTTGTTTCACAATCGTTTTAAGCAGTTAGACTGTTTTATTATAATTTTATTTAATTTTTTTAATTATAATGCAGGAAAAATATGATGAATTAGAGGAGTTACAGAGAAGCTTAAATGCTAGTGAGAATTTTGAGGGATCTGAGTTGTCAGTTAGCAATAATTTCAATTTATGGTTGCAGGCCAGTGGGGGGCCTAATGTGGGAGGAAGAATATTAGGAATGGGTTCATTAAGCAGAACCAAAGCATTGCCTCATAATTCGACTTCGTACTCACCACAAGTCAACACACAGATCCATAGCTTGACTGAGGAAGTTACTCATTTAAAGGGCATAATATCAGAAAGGGATCGACAAATGGAAGAAAGAGATCGACGAATGGAAAATATGATGCGTCAACAAAATATGATCATGGAATATTTTAAATTAAATTCAGTTCCATTTCAGAATCCTCCAATTTTGGTGATGATGATGGCGATGATGGAGGCGATGGTGCTGCGTGATTTTCTTTGGTAAGAAGATTTGTTATTAGATTATTTTTTTACTATTTTTTAATATAGTTAAATATTTACTACTGTGGTTTATAAATGATTAGCTAGCCAGTTGTAATATTACAACTTGTAGAGAGCCTACTTTAGTTTTCTAGGAAAGGTGTAATCAAGCTTTAGGTGGGCATCTGTTGCTTTTGGTGCTGGTGCTGGTGCTGGGATTGGATCGGCATATAGTGAATGCTCTTACATTCGTGAGGGTTATTTGCCAAAATGGCCATCCTATAAGGTTTCAACTATTTCTGCCTTCTATATAACGATCTTTTAACTTTTTGTCCCTTTCTGTTAACACATCTCTTGTGGAACTATGATCTATGTTCTTAGTTTTCGTTCATCCAGTATGAAATGAGGATGCTGCTTTCTGGTCAGTAGCTGAATAAAGTCAATTAGCATTTGTTGCTTCTGTTGTATATGCTTCTTGCTTTTGTTTTATTTACTGCACATAAACCTTACTATGAAAATTGTTACGATCCATTTAAGGTGAGGATTTCTTATAATTTCTTAGGATAACTGTCATAGGCTAACAAAGTTTCTCCATTTTCTTCCCATTTGGGCTTGTGCATAATTCCAATGGTTTCTACTTTCTTCTTTTTTTTCATGATTCTAGAATTTATCATGTTCTACATACGCCAGAATCAAAGATTATTCAACTTCCATAGAAGATGCATCAGATATCTCAGTAGAAGTAGAACAAGGCAGCAAGTTATCAAGTAGTATAAGTTCATTTACCAACCTCAAAAACTGATCTTGATGCAGTCTCCATGGTGTGTGATCCATCAATTTCTCCATGAACTCATCCACTCACAATCATTGAATTAAAATTTGTATCACAAGCATTCTGTAATGGGATCACTTGTATGAGCACTCAGTGAACAGAATTAGATAAACACTTGACACTGGTTGCCTGGTTGGTAGCTATGCTGATAAGTTTCTCTGCTTGCGTATTTTGGAAGTATAGTAATGTGGTGCAGATTGAGCTATAGACTTTGTGATCTGAAACTTATAGCCTCATTCTTTATGAAGCTAATGTGAAACCTAGTTGTTGGTTTTGTATACTATCGTGCAATACGGTTAAAGAAGATGGGAACTGGATTTATATAGAATTGGGGCATCAGATGGTAAGTTATTTGGCCTTACTATCCATTTTTCCCTTTTGGATTAAGGGTGCAGGCGAGGGGCAATTATTTTGTTGCATTATTTTTCATTCTATAGTTTTTTCTTTGACATACTGTTGAGTCCAACATGCTGTTGAAGTATTAATTGGTTCCAAATTCTAACAAAATCACTGCTGATTCCAATTGGTTTTGGACAAATCTACCTTGAAATGAATTTATTATGAGTTTGTGATCGAGACCAGCTGACCATCCTCATTTGACATATGTGGAATGATTCGTATGCAAAATAGTCTATAGCTCTGTCAAATTGGCAGTAGGAAAGAAATGGCAATTCTTATTTTTATGTTTTAATACAACTGTTAAATCAAATTTGGGATTAACGTGCATTTCTTATTCTAGTTGCACTTTAATGTTTTCTCATTATATGTAAACTTTAGTTTACTTCCTAGGCTATGCTACTCTCCTTGTTTTTGATTGAAGCTATGACCTTATAGATGATATACATCCATTCTTTATACCTTGTGAGCATGGATGGATTCATTTAGGTTGTCCGTGGTGGCACAGTTCTTTTTATTACTTGAATTTTACTTTGTGGATTATATTCTTTGAACACTCTACCTCTTGTAGATGAGAGCGTGATATTCTGTTGTATTGAGGCAATCGATGCAAGAATGATCGGGAAGATCATGGTTTTGATGTGTGTGTCAATAAGTTTAAGGTTAGGGTTTTGTGTTGTATTTGATATATGTGATTGAGTTTGCAGGACTTGGAGAATCACACATGTGGACATATCCGAGGGACGAGAGCCGAGGGAGGAGAGCTCGAAGGGCAAGTCGGGAAGTGGACTTCAAGGGCACACGTGAAGGGTGGCATGGAGGCAAGCCAAGGGAAGACTTGCGTGCGCATCCGAGGGACGATAGCCAGAGGAAGAGGTCTTCAAGGGGCGAACCAAGGGAGCAGACCTGAAGGCACACGTGAAGGAGAAGGTCCGGAGTGGCTGAAGCTGAGTTGGGAGGCAGGTCAGTCGACTGGCCCAGAGGCAGTCGACTGCCAAAACCCACAGAAAGTTTGCGGCCTCGGACCAGTCGACTGCCCATAGGCCAGTCGACTGGTATACCCCGAAAACTAGCCGTTGGCTAGCCGTTAATGCTAGGGCAGTCGACTGTGCGGGCTGGACAGCATGTGAAGCTGTCCTTTACTCATATAAAAGGAGGACTATTTGGCTCAAGCACGGTACGGTTCTTGTGTGTAACAAAGTGCTGCTAGTGCCAAGAGTCCTCAGCCCTTCCTCTAGTAATTACTTGCATCTTGTAAAGAGGAAGAGCACAAGATTGTAAAGGTTTTCTCCACCTTGAAGGAGGGTTTCATAGTGGAGGTGTGAACTCGTGCGGATCCTTGGATTAGTCACCCTTAGGGGTGGATACCAAGTAAACATTGTGAGTTAGTATTGGTTTTATTCTATATCTTATATTGTGCTAACCATCTTGTAGAGAAAAGCCGAGCCATCGATCCTATCAATTGGTATCAGAGCGCAAGAACGCCTTCAACGGACTAACCGCCAAGAAGAGCAATCATTGAAATGGCCGGCTCGCATATTCAACCACCGAAATTTGAGGGAGAATTTTCATGGTGGAAGAAGAGAATAGAGGTATTTTTCAACACCGACTTTGATATTATGCTAATCATGGAGAATGGTTTTGAGATACCTAGGGATCAAGAAAACAAGATTCTTGAGAAAGTAAGATGGAGCAAGAAGCAAAAAGATGATTACTTGACAAATTTCAAGGCCTTGCATCATTTACTTAGTGTACTTCCTCAACAAAAAGTGACAAGGATTGGAACCTACTCAAGTGCCAAGGATTTGTGGGACAAATTAGTGGAACTTCATGAAGGCACCTCGGAGGCGAAAATGGCGAAAAGAGATCTTCTTCGGTCCCAACTAAATAGTATCAAGCTCGACAAAGGGGAGAAGGTAACAAGCTTACATGCTAGATTTAAGGAAATTCTTAATGGGCTAACAAGTGTAGGGGAACAATTATCCAACCAAGACATTGTGATGAAAGCCCTAAATGCCTTCCCAAGAACATCAACTTGGAGCTCAATGGTGGATTTTTACTACATCTCGAAGGACTTAGAGAAAACGTCTCTAGAAGAGTTCTTCTCAACCATGGAGCTTCATTAGACTCGAGTTGGAGGGACAATTGAAGAATCATACTACAAGCCAAAGAGTATAGCCCTTGTGGCAAACAAGGGAAAAGGTAAGAAGAAGGAGATCTCATCATCCGATTCGGAGGATTCGAGTGCTTCAATGGGTAGTGATGCGGAAGCCTACATGGTAAGAAAGGTAAGAAAAACATTTAAACAATTTTCTACTAACAAGTCTCATGGTAGGAAAGAATCAAGGAGCAAACATAAACCAAAAAGGATTAATTGCTACAATTGCCAAGGAGAAGGTCACATGAGAGATGAGTGTCATCTTTTGAAAAAGAAGGAAGAAAAGAAGAAGGAAGGAAAGAAGAAATCAAAAGAGAAAGAGAAGAAGGTTCAAAACTTGAAAGCTACATGGGATGATCCATCTTCATCGGATGAGGAGGAGTTTTTTGTTTCCCATTTTGTACTAATGGGAATTGATGACCTTGCCTCCACGGCATCCGAGTTTGAAGTGGAGAAAAGCTCAAGTGAAGATGAAGGGAGCTCTAGTGAAGGGGGAGGCTCCACCTCGGAATCAGACTTCTCGGTAAGTGAGGTACATAATTTACCCACGTCTATTCTTGCTAAAATTATTTCTAGTACTAGTGATGATTTGGTTGAAGCTAAGAAGAAAATTAAATGTTTGAAAAAGGAAAATTGCATGTTAAAGGAGAAATTAGCATCAATGAAAATTAGAAATGATGATCATGCTTCCTCTTCTACCTCAAATGATTCATGTTTAGAAGAGGAAAATAAGGATTTAAGGGAAAAGGTAGATAGTCTTACCCAAGTACTTAGAAAATTTGAAGTTGGCTCAAAGACATTAGATATGATCATTGGGAGCCAAAGAGCAAGCTTTAGGAAAGAGGGTTTAGGCTTTGGGAAGTCAAGCAATGGGAAAACTTATCATTGTCTAATTGCTAGAGGACAATCAAAGACAAGACCTTAAGCAAGAAATGGATTCCCAAGGAGTACTTGGTTAACCCAATTAGGAAACACTTCTATTGGGTACCAAAGTCAATCCTAAAGGGTTAGAGGATTAGGGTTATGTCAACCATGATATTAGAATTTCAAATTTTTGGAATTTGGTTAACTTAAGACATTGAGAGGGAGGTTGTAGCCCATAGTAGAAATTCATGATGGATTGGGGCAAAATAAGGCTTACATTGAAAACATCTCATATTACATAGTTTTATGGTTGTATTCATACATATGAGATGTTAGGATGATACAAATGACTCCCTTATGTTTATGGCTTAGTGATGAGTTATTGGATGTATCACATTAGTAATAATAGACCAATCATGGGGAAAGCAAGTGTTTAATTAATGGACACTTTGCCCAAAGTTAAGCATGATTAAAATTTTCACGAAATGATATTTTTCCCTGATAGAGTATCTTACAAGAAACATGCTTGCAAGTTTTTACAATTTTTAGAATTTTTTGGAATTTATTGGAGGTTTCTGAAATTCGACACACAGGCTGAAAAATCAGACTGATAGCGTATCAGTCGACTGCCCATGGGGCAGTCGACTGGTAAGGCTGATTTCAGTCTGCTGACCTCTGTTCAGAAATCAATATTTCCTCATTTAATACCATGGGTTAAGGTTGCTTGAGGCAATAGTTTTTGATGGTGTCAAAGGGGGAGAGTGAGTAGTTTAAGTTAGAGTTTTAACTCGAATTGGGTGGGTTGAGTTAAAATCTTGGAGAATATTGAAAATGGGAGAAGACATGGATTAAGGGGGAGGTTATCTCTTGTTTTTATGTCTTATGTTTTTCAATTGTTTTTGTTGACTGGTATTTTATCCCTAAACTTAAACATATTGTCACACATCAAAAAGGGAGAGATTGTTGAGGCAATCGACGCAAGAATGATCGGGAAGATCATGGTTTTGATGTATGTGTCAATAAGTTTAAGGTTAGGGTTTTGTATTGTATTTGATATGTGTGATTGAGTTTGCAAGACTTGGAGAATCACACATGTGGACATATCCGAGGGACGAGAGCCGAGGGAGGAGAGCTCGAAGGGCAAGTCGGGAAGTGGACTTCAAGGGCACACGTGAAGGGTGGCATGGAGGCAAGCCAAGGGAAGGCTTGCGTGCGCATCCGAGGGACGATAGCCAGAGGAAGAGGACTTCAAGGGGCGAGCCAAGGGAGCAGACCTGAAGGCACACGTGAAGGAGAAGGTCCGGATTGGCTGAAGCTGAGTTGGGAGGCAGGTCAGTCGACTGGCCCAGAGGTAGTCGACTGCCAAAACCCACAGAAAGTTTGCGGCCTCGGACCAGTCGACTGCCCATAGGCCAGTCGACTGGTATACCCCGAAAATTAGCCGTTGGCTAGCCCTTAATGCTAGGCCAGTCAACTGCCCCAGGGGCAGTCGACTGGTGCGGGCTGGACAGCATGCGAAGCTGTCTTTTACTCATATAAAAGGAGGACTATTTGGCTCAAGCACGGTACGGTTCTTGTGTGTAACAAAGTGCTGCTAGTGCCAAGAGCCTCAGCCCTTCCTCTAGTAATTACTTGCATCTTGTAAAAGAGGAAGAGCATAAGATTGTAAAGGTTTTCTCCACCTTGAAGGAGGGTTTCATAGTGGAGTGTGAACTCGTGCGGATCCTTGGATTAGTCACCCTTAGGGGTGGATACCAAGTAAACATTGTGAGTTAGCATTGGTTTTATTCTATATCTTATATTGTGCTAACTATCTTGTAGAGAAAAGCCGAGCCATCGATCCTATCAATTGGTATCAGAGCGCAAGGACGCCTTCAACGGACTAACCGTCAAGAAGAGCAATCATTGAAATGGCCGGCTCGCATATCAACCACCGAAATTCGATGGAGAATTTTCGAGCCACCGAAATTCGAATCAGTTAAGGACCTCAAATAAAAAGCCCTCAGTCATCACAATGAAGCAACATGTTTTCTTATATGACCACTCAGGAAAACTTCTTTTTGCTATAGGTTGTCCAATGGGGCCTGAGCATCAACTAAACTATATGCTACGAAATTACGGTAAAAGGTCAAGTCTGTTATGATTTGTGAGTAAATTACTTTTAGCTGCTATAGCTTCTTTTTGCTACTTATAGCTGCTATATGCTACTTATAGTTTTTTTTTTTGAATTTTTGATACAGGGAAGCATACATGGAGAGATCTAGAAGGGGTGTGTATGCTTTTGATTTCATTATGTTGGCATATGTGGTATTGATGTATCATGCACTTGTATATTATAATTTGGATCGTACATTGGTGTTTACTAATACTATGCTTATGGTATGTATTAATGTAGTTGAATGTTTTTATTAGGATGTTTGAATGTTTTATTTGGTGTTTGTTGGCATTACTTTTTAAATGTATTTGTATTTGAATGCTTATATGATGTATAAAAAATATTTGAAAATATTTGAATGTTTTTGTACTTTTTGAATGTTTTTTTGAATGCTTATATGTTGGAAGTTATCTGATGTATAAAAAATATTTGAAAAAAAAATATTATTTTTTAATATTTTTAAAAATTGCGATGAATTTTGCAATAAATAAATTTTGTTGCAAACATATCGTAAATCTACGAACAAAATTCGTTGGAAATCTCCAACGAAATAAATTCATTGCAGAATTTGTTGGAAATCTCCAACGAATTAAATTCATTGCAGATTTGCGACAAAAAATAATTATTGCAAAATTCGTTGGAAATCTCCAACGAAAAAAATTTGTTGCCGAACCGTTGGAAATCTGCAACAAATTTTATTGGTCATCGGCACCTTCAGCCTCTCTAGTCCGGCCACGAGATTTGCCTATGGTCCCTATTGGTCATCTATCCGATCGCTTGCTTTGGCCTGTGCCCTAACCTGTCGAGCTACCATTGCTGCCTCCTCGTCTTTCCGATTGATCCGACATTGGACATCCGCTAATAGGGGAAGGTGGATTTCGGATCGAAGAAGGATCATAGGGAAGGATCCTCATCCACATGTGATTGTTGATTTCACCGGATCGGAGCAGAGGAGGGAAGGAGGCTTGCGTACGTGCCATGAGGTAGAGTTGTATTCGTACGTGCCATGAGGTAAGAGTTGTATTCGTTCAGTAATGATCTTGATGATACTTTTGGATGGATTGGTGTTGTTGTAGATGTATCTACATTACTATTTTCTCTTTGGAATTCTGTTTGAAATTGAATTTTGGTTAGTTGTGGTTCTTGATGCTTTGAGCTGTGGAATCCTGTTGAAGGTTAGTTGATTGTTCTATTGTATTTGGGATTTTTTGCCGTGAGATATTTTTTGGGGTTTTGATCTAGGTACTTGTAGATGTGTTCTTTGTTTCCTCTCATGATGCTCGGTATTAGGTTTTGGGAGTGGATCACTACATAGACTTTCTATTATGAGTTAGATTTTTTGGTTTGAGATGGTTCGATTCCTCCTTGTGTTGTGAGCTATTAGAGGGAGAGGGGTTTTGTGGTAGGATGTTTGAATCTCAATTTGGTTTGGAATTGTGTCGTGGTGTTCATTTGGGAAGTTTGACTTGGGTGGGTTGGATTGTTCTGCACGTAGAATTTGGATTTAATCTTATTGTTGGGTATTGCTGGGTAGGTGTTTAGTTTGATTTTGGCTTGGGATTAGGTTGTGTTATACTTAGCTATTTGACGTTCGTATAAGTAGCTAAGTTATACATTTGATACAAGACATTGATTTGAGCTAGTACGGACACCGGGCCATGAGGAGGTTTTCTTCACGACACAAACTTCACTCTTAAAGCGGGTAATTCTGACTTAATTCCTTATTTGATTTTGTATGCATGACTTGTTAATATGGTGGTAGTAGGTTATTATCTTTATCCTACTTTTGATTATTCTACTTGATGCTTAATTGCTTAAACTTGTGATAATTATGTTTACATATATACAATTTCACTTGGATACTCTTACTCTATAAAGTACACACGTATGAACGTGTACTTAGGTATGGTTGTGTGTCACATTATGCATGATATGGAATTGACCTCTAGTTGTACTTTTACCTACTTACTTAGTTGCATTGTAGTTATGTTATGATACATGTTTCCAACCTGTGCATGTTATACTGCGATATGGATAGTTGATTGGTAGGTGTTGCATTGATTAGTGTCATGCACTATCTTTGCATAGTTGCATTAGCCGTCGACTCTTCGGCTCCCTTGTGGTTGAGACGGGTCATTAATCATATAGGATCTGCCCACACAACCACTCTTGGGTTAGTGGTTATCAGAGTGTGGGCAGTTTACCACAGTCATGACACTCTCAACCGCTCAGGAGTAGTGATAGATCGAAGAATTTGTTGAGCAATCAGTGGTCCGGAGTGACCAAGTGTTTTGATGTTTGGGTAAAGGGTTTAAGTTAGGTTTACCCTTGTTATCTCATATGTGTATGTTGAGTGTGCAGGTTGTACGTGTTACACATATGGACTTGACTGGATGGCCTCGGTATGGTGAAGGGTGGCATGAAGACAAGCTGAAGGCTTGTGTGCACCCGAGGACCTTAGAGAGCAGAGACGATGAGCTGATGGGCGCGGACTTCAAGGCATGCGTGAAGGATGACATGGAGGCAAGCTGGAGGCTTGCGTGCATCCGAGGGACGGGAGCCGAATATGAAGAGGGCGCGAAGGCAATAGTCGAGGCTGTGGATGAGGAGTCAGTCGAGTCGTGAGGGTACGAGTGATGTATGATTGTACTCGGGGAATCCTAGGGGTCGAGTGCTGAGAGAAGTGTACTCGGGAAGGGAAACCCTAGGTGTGTGAGTAGGGCAGTCGACTGCCTGGGAGGCAGTCGACTGATGAAACTCATAGAATGATTTCGGGGCTGGACCAGTCGACTGGTAAAATGGCAGTCGACTGGTAACCCCGAAAACTAGCCTAGCCGTTGGCTAGCAATTAAGGCTAAACCAGTCGACTGGTAAATTGAAAGTCGACTGGTGGCGAGGGTTTCAACCCGAGTCCTATTTAAAAAGGACTTCGTGGTGGCTGAGATTCTTGACGAAACTCGCTTGGGTAAAGTGAGTTAGTAGTCTTTTATTCCCAGATAGTGTCCAAGGTGTTGTGGCGAGGTTTCTCCACCCACAAGCAGCGATGAGAGCTAGCCGGAGGTTATTCGGGGATTGATCCACCGACGGATTCTTGGATTAGTCACCCGTCCGGGGTGGATACCAAGTAAATCATCCGTGTTAGCATTGGTTAGTATTTGTTTGATTGTTTTTATTGTATATTCCGCTGTGCAACTAACCGTGTAGGAAGAAAGGGGTGCGAAAGTCACTATTCACCCCCACTCTAGCACTCCGATTGATCCATCAGAATTATGTATTCGGTGGATCCCGTCTCGAGCGGGTGATATGAGGGGATGAGGGTGGTGCTTCCTCGTATAACTTGCGGTAGGAGGTTAGTCCTCGGCCAACATCCTGTCCACTGGGTCACTTCGGGATAGTGGCGGTAGAGTGCATACAGTTATCACAACCCTGCCCACTCGACCGTTTGCATATAACATGCGACGGTGACTTGACTGGCTTCAGGGGGTGACACATTACATTGTACCATGCGCATGTGATGAATGATTGCATTTGATTGAACTATGATTGCTGCATATGTTTGACCTGCACATATAGGAGATATATATGATTTTATGACTTTGCATTGACTCGTGCGGTATGAGCTTACCTGTGGAGGAGATTATCATTGCTCGTGTGGTACGAGTTTACTCGTGGAGGAGATTATATGAGCTTACCCATGGAGGGTTTCAATTTTCATGGTTTATTATCTTATCACCCCGAGGGATTGGTGGACTCTAGTATGTATATTTCATAGAGTATTTTAGTCATGTTCTGATATTGTTATGAGACTGTATATGCTTTTTTTATACTGCTTGTATAGTTTTTTAACGTTATGCATATTTTATCTCTATACCTGCTGAGTTCACTTGGACTCACTCCCGATAATTATGTTTTCTGTTTCTAGGATGACATACTTGGAATTACCAAGAGAGGCTCGACAGTCAGTCCTTACCCGTCGACGACTTCGTTTTAATTTCTTTTTGGTATTCTTGTGGTGATGGTGAATTTTCCTTTCTGGTGTTGTGCACTTGTCTTTTCTTTTGTGGTTGTGCACTTTGTATGCTCTGGAGGAGTTTGTGGTGTATTTTTGTGATGTAAGTCGTGTCGACACGTGCATTTGTATGTTGTGATCCATTTGTATGTCGTGTCGACACGTGTCGACCTGATTGGGAATGTCCCAATCAACAATGGGGAAAACCCAGAGAAGTTCATTGGGTTGAACTTCAAGAGGTGGCAGCAGAAGATTCTCTTCTACCTGAGCACGCTCAATCTGGCTCGGTTCTTGACCGAGGACCCTCCCAAGCATGCTGAGGTTGCTGTAGTGGAGACTTAGACTCATTCTGAGTACTTATACCGAAACTATATCCTTAACTGCCGGACCGACTTGCTGTATGTTGTGTACATCGCAAAGAGAACGGCTAAGGAGCTGTGGGAGTCGTTGAACAAGAAATATAAGACGGAGGATGCAAGAGCCAAGAAGTTTATCGTGGGTCGATTCCTGGACTACAAGATGGTGGACTCCAAGGCAGTGATCAACTAAGTCCAGGAGCTTCAGGTGAGTTTACATGAGATCCACTCAGAAGGTATAGTTCTGAGTGAAACTTTCCAGGTAGCAGCAATCATTGAGAAGTTGTCTCCCGGCTGGAAGGATTTCAAGAACTACCTGAAGCACAAGCGGAAGGAGATGAACGTAGAGAAAATCGTTGTTAGACTTTGCATCAATGAAGACAACAAGGTTTCAGAGAAAAAGATGTTCTCTTGGCCACCGTAAAAGCCAACGTGGTCGAGCACGGAGAAAGCTTGAAACGAAAGAATTCCAAATCTTCCAAGATGGGACCCAGATAAGGCATAACCAAGATGTTCTCTGGGAAGTGCTACAATTGTGGCCGAGTTGGTCATAAATCTTTGGAATGCAAAACACCGAAGAAGAAGCAAGAGGTCAACCTGAATGAGAGACCAGAAATGGAAGACCTCTGTGCCGTGGTCTTTAAATTGAACCTGGTGGGTTCAAACCCATAGAAATGGTAGATCGATACTAGAGCCACTCGACATGTGTGTTGCAATAAGGAACTGCTCCATAATTTTAAAGAAACTAGTGGAGACAAGCTGTTTATGGGGAACTCAGCAACCTCGGACATCATGGGCCAAGGAAAAGTGGTGATGAAGATGACCTCAGGCAAGGACCTCACTCTAACCAATGTATTGTATGTTCTGGAGATTCGAAAGAATCTAGTGTCTGGATCATTATTAAGCAAGCATGACTTTCACATTGTGTTTGAGTTAGATAGAGTTGTACTGTTGAAGAATGCAATGTTTGTGGGAAAGGACTATGTATCTGATGGACTGTTTAAGGTCAGTGTAATAACAATTAGGCCTAAGATAAATAAAATCGAGAGCTCTTTCACTTATATACTTGAGTCTTCATGTTTATGGCATGGTAGACTAGGACATGTGAATTATGATATGATACGTAGATTAATAAACATGCAAAGCATACTGACATTACACCTTGATCCAAAATACAAGTGTGAGACTTGTGTTTAAGCAAAATTGACAAGGTCATCCTTTCAACACGTTGAAAGAAGTAAAGAACCACTCGACCTAATTCACACCGACGTATGTGACCTGAAATGTACACCGACACGTGGTTGGAATATCTACTTCATTACTTTTGTAGATGATAACACAAAATATCAATATGTGTATCTTTTCAAAAGCAAGGATGAAGCTATAGAGAAATTCGTTCTCTACAAGAATGAGGTTGACAATCTACTTTATAAGAAGATTAAGGTGGTTCGAAGGGACCGAGGTGGTGAATATATATCACCATTCACTGAGTTGTGTGCTGAACATGGGGTCAGACATGAAACAACAGCTCCTTATATCTCTCAGCGGAATGAAGTTGTTGAACGAAAGAATCGAACTCTTAAGGAGATGATGAATGCTCTTCTGTTGAGCTCAGGACTGCTAGACTCCATGTGGGGGGAAGTTGTGTTAATAGCAAATTACCTTTCAAATAAGGTCCCTCGAAATAAAATAGATAAGAGCCCTTATGAGTTATGGAATGAAAGACGACCATCTTACAAATACTTGCGAGTGTGGGGGTGTCATGCCAACGTTTTGGTGCCTGATTCGAAAAGGATTAAGATAGGACTAAAAACTATTGATGACATATTTATCGGATGTGCACATAACAGCAGTGCGTATCAATTTTGTGTATATGAGTCACAATTACCGGATATACACAAGAACTCGATATTATAATCGAGAAATGTCTCATTCTTCGAGCATGTGTTTCCATATATGACTTGAGAGGATGTTAGCTCCTCAAAACGGGTGGAGGAAATACCAGAGGAAGAAGAGGATGATGAACCAGTTGAGGTTGCGCCTAAGCGAAGTAAAAGAGCTCGGGTGGAAAAATCTTATGGAATAGATTTTATCACTTTCATATTGGAAGGCGAGTCTCAAAGCTACTCAGACGCAGTAAACTCTTTTGAGGGACCTCCCTAGAAAGAGGCAATTGCATCTGAGATAACATTTATCTTGCAAAATCACACTTGAGAACTTCTGGACTTTCCTCCGGGGAGTAAACCATTAGGTTGCAAGTGGATCTTCAAGAAGAAGATAAAATCGGATGACACAATTGACAAATATAAGGCCAGATTGATAATTAAAGATTACCGACAACGAGAAGGTCTTGATTACTTTGATACGTATTCTCTGATATCGAGAATAACTTCCATTAGAGTGTTGGTGGCTATTGTTGTTCTATGGAACCTGGAAATAGATCACATGGATGTAAAGACAGCCTTTCTATATGGAGATTTAGAAGAGAAAATTTACATAGAGCAACCCGAGGGGTTTTTTGTGTTAGGACAGAATAACTAGGTTTGCAAATTGGTGAAGTCGTTATACAACTTGAAACAAGCTCCAAAGCAGCGTCATGAGAAATTTGATAATGTTATGTAAGAAAGTGGATTCAAACTCAATGAATGTGATAAATGTGTCTACACGAAAGTCACAGAAGATGACTTTGTCATCTTGTGCTTATATGTAGATAACATACTTATCAATGGGAATAGTGATAAGATAATCAAATCCACTAAAGACATGTTGAGCTCAAAATTTGACATAAAAGTCATGAACCTAGCTGATGTGATTCTAGGAATTAAAATTCTTAGAACAGCTGAATGACTTATTCTTAGTCAGTCATATTATGTGGGCAAGATTCTTGAGAAATTCATCAATGTGATACTGTGTTGGCACGAACGCCGATAGACACAAGCCACCATCTATCGAAAAACTATGGAAAAAATATCTCTCAGGTAGAGTACGCTCGGGTGATTGGAAGTCTGATGTACTTGATGAATTGTACAAGACTAGACATAACCTACGCAATAAGCAAACTGAGTAGATACACGAGTAATTCCGGTATTGAGCACTGGAAAGACATAACAAGAGTACTGAGGTACTTGAGATATACTTGTGGAAACGGACTGCACTATATGAAATATCCTGTTGTTATTGAAGGATACAACGATGTGAGTTGGATATCTAACATAAAAGACTCGAAGTCTACGAGTAGATATGTATTTACTTTGGGAAGTGCCTCCGTTTCATGAAAATCTTCTAAGCAAACCGTAATCACCAGATCCATGATGGGGTCTGTGTTTGTAGCTCTTAACAAATGTGATGAAGATACTGAATGACTATGATAATTCTTAGAAGATGTAGCGAGATGACTGAAAGAAGAAGTATTAAATTATGAGTAAACTCTTCTTGATGGATCCAACAATTGACATTCGTCCCCATCAAAAATGGATCCGATAGTTTTAAATTCCGTAACGAATCCAATTTCTGCTCACATTCAAGTTCTAGGGACTGCAGTGCAGTTAGACGGTCAATATCACGAAAGGGCATTCCCTCTTCTACTCCACCCGCAACAGACCGTCCGACACGGAATGAACGGTCAGTTGCTACAATTGAAACTCCAAAATCGTATCAAAAATCTAAAATCATACCAGACAACCATCTATCACCTCCAGGCCCTTAGAATACAGGGATTTATAAAAAGAGGCAGACTGAATTAAAAAAGTGCATCATATTAGTAATTAATCAAAGAACATATTAATTTATCTAATTTTTTCATCTTAATTTGTCTTCTCTATCAATCGCATATAATTTTAACATCTCTCTTCTGTTTTTTTTTCTCTAATCGTAAAAGCAAACTTCTTTACGTTTTCTCACTCTTCAATTTTTATTGCACTCAAATTTATTTATTTTGAAACATTTTGACCATCATTCAAGAAGATCAAAATCAGTAATAGATAATATACTTAGTTTTCTTTAATCTGAACAATTTTTGATCAACTTAAAAGTTTCGTATTGTTACTATTTAATTTTACGTCTTATGATTTTCTTGGACTGCAAAAAGCCCAAATTAAATATATCATCCATCCTAATTTTTAATCTTTCCTAATGGTGGTCTAGACTACGGAGGTGTTTAAAAATCTTTATTTTTTGCTCATCTAGATATGAGAGCGTATAAGGGTGGCGTTAGACCTGATATCCCCCTATCAAATTCAACATATGATAAAATAAGAAAAAAATAAAAAAATTATTTTTTTCAAATATTATGGACTACTATTATAATGGAGAGTCGCTGTGTTAATATCTATGTTACCTTTTAAATAAGGTCTCTCGAAAGAAAATAGATAAGAGCCCTTATGAGTTATGAAATGGAAGACAATCATCCTACAAATACTTGCGAGTGTGGGGGTGTCTTACCAAAGTTTTGATGCTTGATCCGAAAAGGATTAAGATAGGACTAAAAACTATTGATTATATATTTATCGGTTATGCACATAACAGCAGTACGTATCGATTTTATATATTTGAGTCACAATTATCACAATCTGGTAAAAAAAATTAAAAAAATTATAATGGAGAGTAATTTTGAATTATTTACAATCTTAGAAATTTTCACGACCTTAAATGATTGTTATATGAGGTTTCTAAGTTGATCAATAATTTTAATTGAAATTTAAAGATAGATATTAATAATTTTATTTGAATTTATTTTAGACCTTGTAAAATTTTAAAATTCTAAAGAGTTAATGATGTACTCTTTATTTCGATCTTTTTGAAGATACTAAAATACTAGAAAAATCAGCCAATAGTAGATACATATAAAAAAAAAAACATCTCTACAATCCATGGGTCGGGCCAGTGATAAATGGCGTGACCCAATTATATAAAGAGGTCATTTGGGCCCAAACAATTCCCTGCCCAGTAGTTCTGTTGTGACCACCTTGCCGATCCTTGTGTTTTCTGAGAGGATGAGCATGCGCAATTCAAAGGGAAAAAAAAAGGAAACATGTTCTTTTACAAATAATTGTTAAATGGACGAATAAAAACAATTCTTATCTCTAATTCTCCCAACAAACACAAGAAAAATCTTGAATCACAAGATGACAGAGAATTGAGGAAACAAATAACAAGTATATTCACTCTTTTACAGAGCCAACAATGAACCTCGTAATTAATTCGCATGCGAATAAAATGGACACGGCAATTGACATTCGACCCGATCAGCTGCAAACCCCAATTCATTTGTTTTCCACGGCCCTTGTCATTAATTCGCACGCGAACAAACTGGACACGGCGATTGACATTCGACCCGAACAAGAAATGGATCCATTCGACCCCGCAATTTGCTAGGGATCCGATTGTGAATTCCCTATTTATTTGACCGCCAAATCTCTCTATCGCACATCGCCGTCACCTCTCTCTAACACCCCTGCATTTTTCCCATCTCCGATCGCCCTGCTCATCTCCGTTCTTCCATCGCCTTCACCCGGAAAACGCACTGCTGGAGTAGGCCGGAGCATATCTATATAATCCGAGTGACGATTTAAAAGAAACCGTCGGTATCTTTCTCTTTGACTCGCATATTGCTATCTGCGATAAATGCTAAACATCAAATGGTTGATTTTTGACAGGTAGCAAATTTTCTTGTGGATTGAGATGTTCCAGCTTGTCCTAAGAGATGAGGATAAATCGAGCATGATTTGGCTTATCCATGGAACTTCAGGAAGAAGAAAAAAAACAAGTCCTTTCGTTTTTGGAATGGGAGGTATTGGAAAAAATTTATAAGTGTTCTTCATCCAACTTTATTCTTAGATGATCAACTCTAAATTGTGCTTACGAAAAAAAAATCTTGATCATTTCTTTTCATAATATTCCCATGCTGAATTAAACACATTACATCCACTCTTTTCAATGATTTTCTTTATGATGATCTATTGTTGTTCAACCTTTTAAGCTATTAAAAGGGAAATTTGACTTGTGTTTAAATTTGTACGCTAGATTACAAATAAAAGGGAATTTTATTGAAATGACTACTTGCTCTCTGTGTTGGAGTTACAAATGTTGGAGTTACCATAGGGTTAATAGTAACGCTTGGTGTTCTTAACGCATGGAAGAAGAAAAGGTTTTTCTTCTTCTTCTCCTTTATAGAAGTGTGTCCAAGACAATGAAAAGATGTAAGGTAGATGATCTGTTCATCGTTAGGGCAAGAGGAGAGCAGTTCGTGATAGGTTCGTCCTTCATGCTATAGATCCGACAATGGTATCAGAGCGGGTTAGATTTGTAAACGCATGAAATTAAATGTTAATCTATTAAAAAGGGTTGTTTAATCCATTAAGAAATGGGTTGATCGATTAAGATGAGGAAAAGTTTGATTTATTTAAATCAAATAAATTTAAAAAATTAAATTAAAAATAATTGGCAGAAAGATTCTGAATAGAGGATCGAACTGCCTCGCTCTGTGAGAGAGAGAGAGAGAGAAGAAGCCCAACCAGGAGCTATGACCGAGAATTAATTTATATTTGGGTCAATTAATTTAAACTAGACTTGAGTTTAGTTTAATGAGATTAGTTGGTCTAATCGGTCTGGTTCAAACCATTAGTTGGTTTAACGAAACTAGTTTGATAAAATAATCTGAACCAAACTAACTGATTTTATCACTATGTTGAACCTCAACTTAAATAGGCTTAGGTGAAACGACAACAGTAAGGCATACAAATTGACCAGTCCAGTGACATAATTAATTGTAGCTACAGAAGTAAAGAAAACTTATTTTTTGTGTGCTTCTTTCTATGCATATATTTGTGAATTGAAAAAATAACTAGTTTTGTTACTGGTTTTTGTCAGTTTTGTTATTGGTTTTTGTTAGTTTTGTACTGAATATGTCTTTTTTCAATTTCAGATGTCGCATGAGATCTGCACCACAATTCATTGCTATGAGCGATGTCGTGAGCTAATGGAGCAAATAGAAGAAGTTGACTATAGCCCGATTCTTGGAATCCAAGGCAATATAATAAAATTGGATCGACTATTTTGGAAACTTGAGCAGGAAGAGTTTCTAATCTTGGATGACTATAAGATTGGAGCATTGATTCGTTCATTGCCAAGGCATGCGAGAGAAGTTGCACACCAGATATGGGGGCATCATGAATGTCGTAACTTATATGCTGAGTTATGTAACAGCTATTTCGCCATGAGTTTCCAGAGAATCTAGAAGATTCTGAGGAGGACCCAGAACAAGATCTCGAAATGTTCGAGGAAGATCCCGAAATGTTCGAGGAAGATCCCGAAATGTTCGAGAAAGATCTTGAAATGCCTGAGGAGAATCCTGAAATATTGAGGAAGATCCTGATATTGAAATGATCGGGGAAGATCCTGAAATATTTGAGGAAGATCCGATAAAATCTGTAGAAAATCCCGAGACTGACCGATTAGAGATAATCGAGTGAGTGATAGCCACTGCCATAATATTTTTTATTATGTGAATGATGTCAACTTATCTAGTACATTAAATTCTGTTGTTATGTACGAACTGATGAAGCCTATTAATAAAGTTAAGTTATGTGTTAACTGACTTGTCAATGATTAGTTCATTATATGATTAGTTCATATTAAAGTTGTGTTATGTGTTAACTGACTTGACATGATTAATTCATTTATATGATTAGTTCATATTCAAGACAAATGATTAGTTTATTTAATGGGATGTATATATATAATTGATCAATGTTAATTAGATTGAATTATACGAATGATGAGTGAAAACGTAGTTATCACTTGATTTCGTAAACTAAGTCAAGTTTACATTGAATCAATCAAAATTATGTACAGATGATATACACTAAATTAATGAATAATATGTTTATTTATGATAGATCATGACAACTAAGAACATCATAGCTGAACTGAATAAGGGAGAGAAATTGTATGGGGACAACTATAAAATATGACATCTTAAGATACAATATGTTCTTGAGGAACAAGAAGTTCTGGAGGCTGTAAATCATTTCATGGTAGAACCTGCTGTTGGTTCAACTGCACAGTATAGACTTGATCTAGATGCATATAGGGCATGGAAGAAAAAGGACTCCACTGCAAGGGGATATTGATTAGTTCAATGGTAGATGACCTGGTATTTGAGTATGAGCCACTACCATCAGCTCATGTTGTCTGGGTTGCCCTGAGAGAGAAATACAGTGGAGTTAGTGTAAGCAAGCTTCGTCAACTGACAATGAATTTGACAGTTGCAAAAAGCGCCCGAATGTGACGATGACCCAATATCTGAGAGAAAAAGGGAATATGATTCTGGAGCTTAAGACTGCTGGTCATCAGTTGACCGACGAACAACAGGTTCAGGCAGTTATTCGTTCCCTTCCTGAAACTTGAGAAACAATAAAACAGAACCTTACTCACAGTGAGAGTATCAAGACTTATCTGCTCAATTGTGGTTCTACTGATAGTATCATCTGCCAAGTGAACACTCGGGACAAAGTTGAAACATTCCATGGCTCAAAATTTGTCCTTCTCAAAAACACCCTTTGCCCTAAAACACCGAAAACCCTAAACTTATCTGGCTCAGCTAGTTATCACCGATTTGAGAAGGACAAATCCCGAGTGTGTTGGCGAATCCATCTTGGATATACTTCATTATTTAGTATTTAGGATATGATTGCAAGTATTTAGGTTGTTCTTAGAATATATAATTGAGTCAACATTCTTCATAGACTTCTGTAGTAAATCTCTTCCAAGAATATGAAATTGTGTAAAAACATGCATCGATAAACCATATTGCGTAAATCATATTGTGATAATCATTTGTAGTAAATCATTCATGTGTAAATTATGCATATGTAAATCATATTGTGTAAATCATATTGTGATTGTGATTTTTAGATTTTATCAATGCATCTGTAAAGAATCATGCATTTTGATAAAACTGCCCAGATTGTGAGAATCATGCATTTGTAAATTGTTACAGTTCGTATCATTGTTAATGGTGTAGAATGACGATGGATGTTTCGACTTAATCCATATGATTGTTATAGCTCTTAAGTCATCAAACCAGCCATTCTTGAAACTGTTTTCTTCTTAATTCACAATTTACAATGTTATTCTGCGACGCACATGTTTTTATTAATAGTTTATCTATTTCACGTGAAATTTGTCAAATTTTTCATATTACTATGTGATTTGTTCATTACTAGTATTGTTTAACCTAATTTTGTCTAATTTTAATATGGCCAGTATTAGGTTGCTATTGAATGACATCTTCAAGTAACAGCAGCATCGACCATACCAAATTTGAAATTGTACGATGCAGGGAATGCGGGACTAAGAGCATTAGTCCTAGTCTCTAGATCAATCAAGAATCCAGGAAGAATGTATTATGGATGTAAGCAGCATGGATGGTTAAAGTAGGTGACGTCTAATACTGGATTAAATGAAGACACTAGTCGCACACATTTTAGAATGTTGTCAACAGTAGAGTTAAGAGTAGGACGTGAACACATTGCTTATCCTCGACATAATATGGAAAATTGGAATGTACCGTTTATGGTCTGGATATTAGTTTTAGTAAACTTAATTCTGTTAGCTGTATACTTATTTGTTTGTTAGTTGGTATGGTTAAGTAATGCAAATGTTGTAATGTGAGGGGGATTTATATCTGCAATATCTTTAGAACAGCTTTCTGTGTTTATTTTTTGTTAACAATAATGGGCAAAAAGTTTTGATTTTATTTAGCTCACAAGTGAAACTTTTTGTCTGAAATCAACAATATAAAATGTTGTTTCGGCTGATGAGCTACTAGTTTTACCCTTTTTTCCCTCCCCATTTTAATGTCATCCCCTAGATTTCCATTTCTGATATCTTGAAATTCCAGATGAAGCTGTTCAATGGAATCTATTTTAGTTTCATAGCTCCAAATTCCGAAATTCGCCTCCTTTCCTTAGGATCAACCTACATCAAATGTCATTCTCATCACCTTAGACATTGAGAAAATTCAACCTGCATATAGCAGATGAAGTTTCTTCTACATGCTCTCTTACAACACACAAAAAAAAAAAGTTTTTTGGCTTATTATATTGTTGTGTTTAATGATCGACGATATTCTCTCCTTTTTGACATTGAGACTAGTTTGTTTAAAGATACCTCTCAGCATAGGCTGGCCGGTTAAAGCGAAGATGGTTTTGGGATTGTGGTGTGATTCTCATGTGTCCCTTTGCCTAAAAGGAATATTTCATGAGATTGAATTATTTCTAAGTTAGATTTTGGTAACAAATAAATAACAAATGGGGATTTATATGCTCTCTTACTTGATCGCGTGCCAAGATCAGCCCTGGGGAGCTTCGCCTTTCTCCCTCTCCCAGCCCCGGCGTCGACGTCGGCGACGTCACACGACGAAACCATCCAAACAAAGCAACCGAAACAAACCGTAAGTCAAAGCAATACACTAACAAACTTAAGAAAGACAAACCGAGAAACATTTATGTTTAGAAAAATGTAGCATACTCATACAAGACGAGTAGCAATCATAACGCAAATGGAGATAGAGGATTTACAACGATCTTGAATATTTCACTCCCCTAGTCCCCTACACATGAACTCGCCAGCAACTAAACAGTATGGTGAAGATGCATTACAATCTTCAAATATACCAATATCCAGTGCGAAACAATAGCAGAAGTAACAGTTTGTTCTATAAAAACTACCACGGTAATCAATCTTTCATAAGAAGGTAAGCTTTCTTTAATCAATCTTTTAGAAGAAAGTGGTTGGAAATGCAACTACATCGTGGATCAAAACATCACCACAATTAATTTCCAGGAAGGGTTTTATCTCTGCTCCCTCTACGATTCCCAATGTTGAGTTCAATATCCAACTGGGCATTTTCTTGAACAACTGGAACAGAAAATATACAAATACGATAACGAACAGAAAGACAATAGAAATTGAATCCTAACATCTCAGTCTTACAATTATCATAGTGATTTAAACAAGAAGATAAGTTGAGTTTGTTGACAAGCTCTCTATCTAATCAACGAGACTAACAACACACTATTTTTTCACAGGATGAATCAAGTGTAACTAGATGATGGTAACGCTTTTTGTGCGAATTAACTTTATATGTAGTATGTGTTCCAACATCCTCAAAAATTTCTACAACAGAATCATGAGATTTGTACCACTCTTGTTCAAAACACTTGTATGCCTCGGGAGTATAAGTATAACTCGCATGCTTTAATATTTCAATTGGATACAATAAAATCAGCTTTTAATTCTTCATATCGACGATCATCAAACAATCTTTGAAAGTGATGGAAAAAGTCTAAAAACTTATGCTGATAAGTGACGTACCTTTTCACAATACTATTCATGCTCTCACTTCTTTGAGTCGTAGTCATATCCACACAAAATATTTGTCGTCCATATACTAAAGCCCATTTTTTCTTTATGCGAAACAAACGTCTCAACCAATCATTATCTTCAAGTGCATACTTAGTCAACATCATGTTCCAAGCTGAAATAAAATCTTCCTCTTCATCAAAATCATATATACACGAGGCAAAATCTTTAGCAAACTCTTTGAATTGAAAAAAACTCCACTCAAATGTATTGCAGCATTTTGATAAATGTGCCAAATACACAAACGATGATGTGTTTCGGGCCATCTGGAAGCTAAAGCCCTTGCCATTGCTGCATCTTGATCTGTAAGAATAGTTGTTGGTTTTTTCTCAGACATAGCTCTGGTAAATGTATCAAACAACCACTCAAATGTCAAAGTAGTTTCATCATATAATAAAGCTGCACCAAAAATTATGGATTGTTTATGATGATTAACACCTACAAACAACGCAATTGGACGACCTTCATTGTTCTTCCTGTAGGTTGTGTCAAAGCAAACAACATCTCCAAAATTGCCATAATCAGCTCTCATCTTAGCATCAGACCAAAAAATATTAGTGATCAAATCATCTTCATCAACTTGAATAGCATTAAAAAAATTTGGATCATCGAACTGCATTTTCTGTAAATATTCCAGTACACCTCCTGTATCCCCAACTCTCATATTTCTTGTTCTTTTGGATCGCAAGTAATTTTTATAATCTTCAGGAATAAAACCTAAATTCTCCCTGCCACCTACTTGTCTCACCATAAGATCATGAGATGCTTTTGGGGGATTCCCACATCACTTGCCATCTCAATTTGTATCGTTGCAGAAGAAGATATATTCCTATGGCATGTGTAGAGATGTGTTTTGTTTGGACTTGAAAGATAATGATTATGCTCTTTAACAAATTGCACCACACTAAACTTGCCATCTATACATTTAATCTTCAGGTTAGCCTTACAATCAAACCTTGTTTCAGGACGACTATGTTTCACATAAATATCTCGTTTGTCCTTTCCCCTTTTACCTTGTGCACTACAACAAAACATTCTGTCAACTAATTTTCCATCTTTATCATTATGACTTTTACTCCTCCTTATGCCAAATCCAACTTGTTTAACATATTTCAAATAAAAGTCATATGCTTCTTCTTCTGTTAGAAATTCCATACCCATTTTTAGCATCAATTCTTCTATGATAAATGGCTGAGAAATCTCTGTATTATTTTCATTATTCAACCCTTTAAAATCAATCAAACAATACAAAAAAACTAATCAAACTATGCAAAATTCAAGGTATATAAAGTTTAATGAAGTCTCAATATAATTCTTATTACCTTCATCATCCCTACGGTCTTCGCCTTTATTTGCTTCAACATACTCTTCATTTGGTTGAAAATTCAACCGACGACAACTCGTAGATTC
The DNA here is from genome assembly GCA_024364735.1 of Boesenbergia rotunda. Lineage (NCBI taxonomy): Eukaryota > Viridiplantae > Streptophyta > Magnoliopsida > Zingiberales > Zingiberaceae > Boesenbergia > Boesenbergia rotunda. Next base: position 64,739 of record JAGFNQ010007808.1, on the reverse strand, counting down.
ACCCTCCATGATAATTACTTTAATCCTGAAAAAATTACAATCATTAAATGTGGATTCAATAACTTGATACTTATCTTATCTAACAAGTTTTTAGAAACAGCAACTAACCCAAAAAAAAATCAGAACAAGTGATACACAGCTGGGTCGAATTTTAGTAGCGAATACACAGTGATAAAGATGTACACTAGTGATAAAGATGTATACACAGTGATAAAGATGTGTACAAGGCATCAACAATAATGTCATTCAAATCAGAACAAGGCATCAACAATATGACAGTTCGAATTTTAGCAGTGAATCAATACCTCAGTTTCGAATTTTAGTTTGTCTCTTTCTCTAAATCACAATACCTTAGTTCGGATCCCAGCAGCAGGAGACGACGCCGACAGTGTGTGGGCAGGGCACTGGGCACGCGATGGCTGGGCCTCAGGAGAAG